>ML840780.1:58198-85588 GCA_009831015.1 Picea engelmannii | reverse complement strand
CCAACTCCATGGATGAATGTCAAACCCAAAAATAGTAAGTGGGAAACATCTAACAAAAATATAATAGGAGATAACAATGAATTAGGGTTTTAACTATGCCAAAACTCCATGAAAGAAAGAAATATACACCTCCACGAATAACAAGAAGTGTCTCCACACATTTTCTCTCCAAGGATATGCCCAAATATAGTAATATGACCAAGTAAATGCATGTAATGTGCCACACACTTTATTATAAAAATCCTCCATAACCACCTCCAACTAACCCCTTCAAGTATGAAAATAAAGTCAATGAAGTAGGTTGCCTAAGCTATTAACCTCAATCTGAATAAATTAGATTAATTTAACCATTGAATAGTTAAATCAACCTCAACATGCGTGCACAAAGGTTAATTCTCAAATATAACCATAGTACCCCTCCAATTAGTCACCAAGATTAAATCACTATGAACATGTGTGCCAATGAGGGGTACACTCTATAAAGTGTTGTACCATGTAAATAAAAGATGTTCTCCCTAGAAAAATTCCACCTTGGTAACAACAAAACATAGACTCCAACCTAAGGTGCACCACCACCAAGGCATTATTACATCCAAATTCATCATCCAATCTTAGGAAAATGTTAGATCATCATCAAACCATATGTAACCCCCCTCTAACTCAACCTTAGGAAATAACACATCAATGAGGGTACTGACATCATTAAACACATTCCTCCTTAGGTGATGTCTAGAAAATGTTACATCATTAAGTAGAAAAATTCCCACAAAGGCAACATGAATCATTCCACCATAGCAACATCATAACAAAAGGGGAGATAACAAATTGATAACGCATCCAAACATCAAGTGTGTTCTCCATCACACATCCAACACATGAAAACCATGTAGAAAACCCACTCCCAGTGACACCAACATCATACATCAACACACCAAGTCACTAGGAAACATATACCTCCTAACACCATAATCTAACCCCCTGGGGGGCTAGAACCATCATCCATATCCAAGATAAACAAATATACCAAACCACACCATAATTAGATAGTATGCTCCACAACCATCCAAAGTGAAACCAATGGGTGATCAACAAGGAAAGCACATGTGGGAAGACCACCAAGAAACAAGCACAATCATCCAACCAAGAAGAAGTGAAAATGTGTAATGTCCCCATTTTCAGGGTCTCTTTCTCTCCAATTGGAGGTGACTTTCTGGGTTTGTGTCATCCTGATCAAAGGGGTATTTTGATGTTACCAGTGAGCTCAAATGGTTTAAATGAGTTATATAATGTTTTCAGATGTTATTTCGAGCTTTTGGTTTTGGCTCCAAGATTCTAGGAGGGAGTATATATTTTTAGTAAGTCACCCAGCTAGGTCCGTTTATCATATTTCATCACCAAGATCACTCTAGTGCAGCCAGTTTTTAGTTTCGATGCATTTCAACTGTTCTTGTAATTTGGGAACAATATTGAGCATTATTTAATTAATTTCACTAAGGTTGTTATTTTTATTAAATTATTTAAGGGGGTACCTTAGTGTTATAGCTTGTTGGATCCAGGATGAAAAGATTTAAATGTTGGGATGATGAAGAGTGACTTCCAGTGCCCAGAAATGTTTTAAAATGAAATTAATCACTTTTTGAAGTTAAAAGGGTGTTTTAAAGTGACTTTGGGGGAAATATTAAAGGGATAAATTATAAAGTCACTTTAAATTAATTATTGAGCAAAAAAAAGTAAAAAGGGGATGAAAGAGAAATTGGGGCTCATTCTCTCATTATTCATGATCATTTTATAAAATATTGGATTTGGAGAGCCATCGTAGTTTTTTCTTGGTTTTGGGGCTTGAAACCCTTGAGCGATTGTTTTTGGTGGTGAAACTATCCACCCTAGTTGATCAAGAAGGAGAGATCATAAAAATATCTCACTGGGATTCATTGTTGAGGAAGAAGATTCACCAGTTTTCTATATCTTGAGCATTTCAGAGTTGTGGAGACCATACCATTGATTCACATAACACAAAGGGGGGTAAATCCTTCACCATTAGATCATGGAAGGCATAAAGGGAGATTGTTCCATCATTATCACCCGTGAAAGGAAATAAAGGGAGGTCACCCCAATTATTAACATCTTGTGGCCAAGAAAATAGGGTTGTACCCTCTTATTATCACATCATGGGAGTTGGAGAAGGGTCGTACCCTCCAGTGTTGTATGTGGGGGTCATTGAAAGAGGCCATTTTAGTGTTTACAACTAGTGGGAAACTGAAATGAGGGTCAAATCATCATTACCATCCATTGGAATCATAAGAAGAGGCCGCATCCATTATTGGCAGCTTGTGGAGGAGAGATCGTGGAAATTACTTGCAGCTGGTGTGAGTGTGAGAGAAGGGTCGAGCCATTCCTTGCTGACTATGGGATTATTGAAGGATATTGTCCCAATAAAGTATAGGTTGTGTGGTTTAAAGGAGTGTTGATCCAATCTAGAACTAGCTACTATCACTCACATCCATTCACAACATTGAACTATGCCCATCTACTTCAGATCATAGTGGTTTTAAGGGCCTGCTACAACACATTTATTATTGTTGTCCAAGTATTGTTCTTACAAGTCAGAAAGAACATATCATCATTTGCATTAAATGTATTTGTTGTTTTTGTTTGGTGTTTAATATAATAAAACCCCCATTTGTGTCAAATCAAATATGGAATTGTTGCGAAATTGTTTGACAAAGGATATGAACCAAATAAGCACTAAAACATATCAGCAGTGAACATAAACATATCAACGGTCCAAGAGGAGATCTTACAAAATTCCCCAAGCAAATACCTCTATCAAATGATATGATGCAATGAAAATAAGTGGCTCTTTAAAGATGAATCCCCCCCAAGATAGTCCAATAGCTCCAAGGAACCAACATCAAATTTCACTCATTGCGATGAAAATCACAAAATGAAACCTCATACAATATGAGTTGTAACAAGGTAAATACAAAATATCAAGAGATTTTAAATAATGACTTATGGGGTCTAGGAAAGTGGGGCCTTATCATTTCTCCTACTAGTGTAAAAGTTTCCAGTGTCACGTTTACCACTTATGCATGTGCTTGTGATTCTTATTTTAGTTGTGGCCATGTGCAAGTCCTTGATGACTTTGACGATACCCCTAGTTGGGGCAGCTTTGTTGGAGGGTATCTATTGTATCACATGAGACATTTTTTCTCATTGCAATATGTCACCTCTCTTGCATGTGATTATCAATGGTGCATAGTAAAAATAATATATCAATGAGTTTTAAAGAGCCTTTTCTAGCTGAATTCTCCTTAAAGGAGTTTTCCAAGGAGAAATAAAATGGAGATTATTTATAAATATGGCACCAAATTTAACTTGTGTATGCTTGTGACATAATCTGTGTGTCACATATATACGATTTTAATTTTTTTTAAACAAATCCTCATTAAATTTTAGTCTGTATTGATCATGGATGATAGAAATTGTGTATTAAATCTAAATGTCTCGTAACAAAAACCATAGACCATAAGGATCTTCAACATTAGATTATAGTGATATTTTCTTAGTTTCTATATGTGCCCCAATTGCATGGAGCAAGAATGGACACAAGATTTTATGATTTTGGTGATTTACACGACTTTCTGTGCTCATTGCTTATCCACTAAAACCTGATCCCTGGAACGAGGAAATGCATACATACTTTCTAAATGTTGGGCAACAGAAGCATAAATAGAGCATAAGAAAGCAATAAACCAACAACAACAATCACACAATTTAATATAGTGATTTACGTGGAAACCCAATATAGGAAAAAAACCACGGGGAAATGATAATCAATATTCTTATTATTCAAGGGAGAATTACACTAGTCAACATAGGCATACAACCATCCTCTCCTCACATACACATTTCACTCCACTGTATTGTGTCTTGACACCTCTACATGTATGCTAGTTATATAACATCAGTTATAAGGTTAAACAAACTCGTTACAACCTGATCTATCAGTTACACATCTTGTTCACTAAAGAGTGCATGCATGCACATTCTAAATTTAGCTAATGTGCATGCTACGACATGGGAAATTAGTTGGCACTTTTTCAACAATCTCCACCTTGACAACAATTTACTTGATATATCATGCCCAAATTTATTCACCACTTTTCCTGAAAGCCAAGAGAAGCCAAACACCATCAAAACTCCAACTCTTCTCTAGCAACATTATTACATGAACATGTCTGCACGATTTCCCCTAGTATGGACCATTCTTCCTCCATCAATAACCTGTCTTATAAATAGATGCACTTGTCCCATTTTTATACGTTGGACTTTTAGTCAAATGCACAACACTTTGACCACCATAGAACACCTCATCCTGTACTTGTCCAAACTTACCCAATAGATCCTTTCATTCTTGCAAGACATAACTTGAGGTAGGTCTCCTCTTGTTCAAATCTGATGAATCATAACCACATACTAAATAACTGCAACCACTGTAGGTGATACTTGTGCTTCTGTGTTTGAAGCACCCATTTCCATGCTCTTCAACTAGTTTTTCCATGTGTCTACTGACAACACCAACTGCACATGAAATGATGACCATTTCCCATTGCAATCATCAAACTTCCTACTAGCATATAATACTCGAGACATATAACCCTTTTCTTCTTCATCAGTTAGGAAATAAACCTGAAGAAAACTTACAATGGAAAGCCAAAGGGATTTTACCGGTTTCACATTATTCATACCGAATTTCCTGAGTATCTTCACCACATACTTTTGTTGTGATAACCAATATTACCATATTTTCTGTCTCTGTGTATTTCCATGCCCAAGATTTATTTTGCTTCTCCCATATCCTTCATAACAAACGTCCTAACCAATTGAGCCAACCTGTTGATCTCAAACATGCTTGTGCTTGCTACAAGCATACAATTTAATGTCAAGATAATAAATATACCATAAACACAATGGCTATACTCGCTTCTTGTAAATTTTGGCTCATCATGAAGGAATCAAATATCTTGTACCATTTCCTGGCATGCTTCAGGCAATACAATGATTCTTGAGTTTGAAAACAAATCTTCTGTTGTGATTCTGAACTAACCTTTCTAGTTGTTCCATATACATCCCCTTTTCCAAAAAAATCCATGTAAAACAATTTTAACATCTAGCTATACTAACTCAAGATCAAGTAACACAACTAGTGCTAACACTACATGAATAGAAACAAGCTTTTAACAACTGGTGAAAAATTTCCATGGAAATCAATACCTTTTCTTGAAGTTTGAGGAGCTTTAGATGATATTATTATTATATTCATATTGTATTTGACCAAGACAAAACCCTAAAGAATAATATTATATTATATTTTCTAATTCGACCCTATTGTTCCTTTGTAAAAGTCGACCCTATTGTGCCTTGACAAGTCAATTGCAAATTAGAAGGATAAAGTGGATAGGTCAGCCCTGACCTAATTCTCGGCAGTTCAACCTATATTTATAAGAGGCTAGGCACCTCACTTGGAGAACACACACAACAAGCTCTCTCACACAGAAAATTGTGCAAGTATGAGAGAGTGACACAACTACAGAGGAAGAGTGATGTAGTTAGAGAGAAAGGGTGTTCTGGTGAAGGGTTTTGGTTATTTGGTGAGGGACTATCTTGATCTAATTGTGCGCTACTCTATTCTAGTTAGGGTTTTCTGGTTTATCTTCTGTTTGGTGAGATCTCTCTTGAGAGAGACATTGTACTTGTTGAAGAATCTATATTGAAGACGATTTACTAGGTTTTCTCCCCCACGATGGTTTCCCAAGATGAATATTGTGTATATTGTGGATGTCTTTCTTTCAGTGATCCTTATGCATGCATTTATTGTCTTAATAGTCTAAAGTTAAAGAATACAAAACACACCTAACTACTTAAGAAGATTTTTAACATGGTATCAGAGCGGGCATGAAAGAAGCCATTTTCATAGTTTAGAAGAGCTCGTTGGGGAAAATGAGACCATAGGAAGACTCTCCTAACCCTAGCGCATCTTTCCTTGGTTTTAGATTCGTAGTTTGACAAAGTCTTGAAAATTGCAACTAGTGTTGCAACTACCTACAACTGAACAAAACCATACAAGGTGTTTTCACCAACTTTTTGAAGGGCATTGGTCAAATTAATACCACTAAGGAACTCACTTTAGGAGGGCACACCTTTCCCTTAGAGAAGAATTCCAAAATTGATATTTTGAAAAATTAGGGTTTCCTCATAAACCCTAGTTTAAGACGTCTTGGAAGCTGCAGAATTGAAGCTGGAACTGATCACCCTGGCATAGTACACTCTAGTAAGTAATAAACCTTTCCTTGAAAATTTTTCATTTTTCTTATTCTATTTTTCAAGCATAAGATGGCACCCAATACCAAGATTGATGAGAAGCTTGAAGGTGCTGGCAATTTTTTAGCATGGACGTATAGAGTGATGCTCATTCTAGAAGATTTTGTAAAAGAATAAGTTCCAAAACCTAATGCAGATTGATGTAGGAGCATTGTCAGCGAGCACGCATGGCAGGACAACTCAACGCCTTGGAATCATTTTGGAATCTTAAACGCTGGCGTTTACAGTGAATCTTTTGGAGCTGATTGAAAAACGAAAGAAGATCAAACACTTGGAAGCTGAATGATCACAAGTGATCTGGGATTTTTCACTCCTAGTCTGGAATGTAATTGAACTAAGGTAGCAGTTATGTTTTGTTTTCGAGTAGACGAGTAGTCGAGGGGAACCCTAAGAACCCTCTAAGATAAATAGAGGTTTTGTACGCCCAAATGAGGCTACTGCGAGTTAGTAGGAAATTTCTAAATTTTTAGTTGTTGTTTTGATCATAATTGTCGCCATTTACTTTTGAATGGATATAACAGAGGAAAATTGATCCAATGCATGGGATGTTATTGTTTGAAATTCCCTGTTATTGTTGTTTTCATGAATGAATGAATTTCGTTACGAATACACAAAATTGTCAGATGTTTGCATAAGTTTCAATTGTATCTCTTGGATTGAGTCTGTGCAAGGTGTGCACACAATCTGCAAGGAGTGCTTTGACGAAATATGTTTCGATTCTGAATCTCAAAAGAGACAACGTGAAACTTTCCCTTTTCAAGGAGTGCAAAGTGACTGTTGCAAGGCGTGCACAGTCGCTCGCAAGAACCCAAACCTTGCGTAAGAATCTGTTGCAACGAGTGCACAGACCTGAAATTTGACTAAGTGTCAAAGTGGCTCTTTAAGAAGTCAAAGGAGCAGAAGGAGAGAAAGCTCATGAGAGATAGTGGGAAAGACCTTCAAAGAAAGTAAGAATTTTGAAGGTTTCTTGAATCACCGACAAATATCTGTCCAAGAGGGAGCGGAGAGCGTTCCAGATCGTTGGATATGGGTTAGATGCGTGAGCTTTAAGTTTCTTGAAGCACAGAGTAGAGAAGATTGCCAAAGTTTTGAAGTCCCGAAGTGACTAGGAACTGTCCATCGTCAAGAGGGACAGGTGGTGCGAGATCCACAACTTCGAAAGTTTTGTGGATAAGGAGAAAGCGAAATTGCCGAAGATCCGAAGGTCGAAGTAGATCCAGGTTGTTGGTCGCTAGGAGATACGTGTTGACAAATATAAGACTTCGAGAAAATTCACTTCGGACGATTCCAAGCGCAGAGGGTGAAAAACTCCAAAAGTCTCGAAGGCCAAAACAGATCACAACCGTTCGTTGCGGAGGACACGAAGCGGGAATCTGTCATCTTCGGGAGAAATATCTTCGGGGGGAACAAGTGCACTGGAGGTTGAAACTCCCAAAGTCCCGAAGGCCAAAGCAGATCACAACCATTCGTTGCAGAGGACACATGGTAGGAATCCGTCATCTTCGGGCGAAATTCCTCTAGGAGGAACGAATGCTCAGGAGGGTGAAAATCCCGAAGCCAGAAGAGCCGAACTGGATAGCGGCCGTCAAATTCAAAAGGACACGCAACATATATCCTTGAAATTCAGGTGAAAACACTCTGGGAGGGAGCAAAGACTAAGAATTAAAAACTCTCGAAGCCCGAAGAGCAGAAGTGAACCTCAACCGTTGATTTGGGTGGGACATGTGTCGACAGATTGTCGATTTCGGGTGGAAGTGCTCTGGGAGAAAGAAAAGGTGGAAATTTGAAACTCCCGAAACCTGAATAACCGAAGAGGCTTGTGACCGTTGATCCACAGGGGTTATGCGTCAATATATCGTGGAATCCGAGTAAAGACACTCCGGGTGAAAGTGAGAGTAAAGAGGTTGAGAACACTGAAATCTGAAATCCCGAAGTGAACTAGGACTGTTGATCTGTGAGTAGAGAATCGACGGTGGGGAGTCATTGTAGGGAGAGGAGGAAAAATTAGCAGAGGCGCTAGTTAGTGGCCCGCAATTTTCTAGGACCATTGATCTTGCCAAGATAGGAGATCAACGACCACGATTTAAAGGAGGTTGGGCAAGCACTTTGCCGATTGCGGGGACAAGGCTCTCCGATAAATAGTGAGCACGTTCGTAGCCTGCAATTTCTATGAACCATCAATTGACGGACAGGTTGGTAACGATCAGATCGTGACCGCAAAAAACTTGAGGGTGATAACAGGGCATGCATTTTGAGTTTGATACCAGTAAGGTCATGAGGAGCTGATCCATCTCGAGAATAATTAACGATCCTTGATCGGGAGGTCGAGCAACCCCAAGGAGAGAAGGGGGTCTGCATCAAGTGGTATCAGATCTGAATTTTTTCTTTCAGACAACAGGAAAAGGAGAGGAGAAAAAGGATCTTGAAGGTTTACTCTGTGTGTGAGAGACAATCAACACAATTCCACTGAGGGGACGAGTGAAGCCACCTTTATCCAATCGTGTTGTAGAAAGAGAAATGTGAGAGCTTCGTGCAATATTAGAGGTGATGGAGGCAACACAGAGGAGGGCACATGATGTTGGAGACATCAACTATATAGAGAGTGAAGAAGTAGAAGTCAAAGAAGCCACAGGGGAAAATGTTGCTGAATAACGCTTGCTAAGAGCAGTTGTTAGATTGGGAGCTAGAGCCAAGATAGAGGCCCCAGTGTATGAAGGCAATTTGGATGCTGAAGAGCTGCTGGATTGGATAAGATCCATGGACAAGTATTTAGACTATGAAGATGTTGATAAGGAGAAAAGGGTGAGACATGCTGTCACTAGGCTAAAAGAACATGCAACACTATGGTGGGATGAACTACAGGCTAAGAGGAGAAGAAAGGGAAAACAAATGATAAAGAATTGGGACAAAATGGTAGCCAAGATGAAGGCTAAATTCATGCCCAAATATTATCATATCAATCTGTTCAGGAAGTTGCGGAACCTGAGACAGAAGGGTATGACAGTTAAAGAGTACACAAAATATTTCTACAAGATGAACATCATAACTGGACAAAGAGAGAAAGATGAAGAAAAAGTTGCCAGGTATATAAATGGCCTAAGGTATGAAGTCCATGATGATATCAACATGATGTCAGTGAGGACAGTGGAGAATGCTTATTAGTTTGCATTGAAGGCAAAGGAGAAGTTGACCAGAAAACAAAGCCAATGAGGCAGAGGTAGGAGCCCAACCCCGAACAAAGGAAAGGGAGTTTCCCATGACAAGACACATAAATACAAAGACGATACTGAGAAACCGCACAGTCACTTAGAAAGAGGAGGAAGTTCTCGAGGAAGACAGGGTGGTGGAAGAAGTTCTTCTAGAGGAAGAGGAAGAAGCAAAGGAGAAGAAGTAAGGTGCTATGCCTGTGGAAAGACGAGGCACATGTCTTGGGAATGTCTCGAGAAAAATAAAGAAGGAGGAGGTGAAGCTCACATTTTGGAAGCACAGAGAAGGAATGTTGAAGCAGAAGGAGAAGAGGATGGAACATCCCTGATGTTGAGAAAGGTTCTCTTAAAACCAAGGGCAGAAGTTGAAAATTCAGTGCATAAGATCATTCTATTCAGGACAACTTGCAAGACTAAAGACAGAGTATGCAAGGTGATAATTGATAGTGGGAGCACTGATAACTTAGTATCCACAGAGATGGTGGAGAAATTGGAGCTGGAGACAACTGCACATCTGAATCCATACAAAGTCTCATGGTTGCATAAAGGACACCAGGTAATGGTTACTAAACAATGCCTTGTTGAATTTAAGATAAGAGGATTTAGAGATGAAATTCTATGTGATGTAATTCCCATGGATGTATGTCATATCTTGTTGGGAAGACCATTGCAGTTTGATAAGAATGTCATTCATGATGGGAGGAAGAATACATACACCTTGGAGATGAATGGTAGGACACACATGTTGCTTCCAAAAGAAGAGAAGAAAGTGAAAGAGGAAGCCAACAAAAGCATACTTCTCATGAGCAGGAAGGAACTCTTGAAATAAGTCAAGAAAGAACGTGAGATGCAGTTTGTTGTGGTGAGGAAACCTAGAGTTATCCTTACAAGTACTTCGATGGATGATTTACCTGAAGAAGTTTAGGAATTGTTGGATAATTTTGCTGACATAGTGGTGGATGAGCTGCTAAGTCATTGCCACCCATCAGAAGTATCAACCATCATATTTATTTGATACCAGGAGCAAGTCTGCTAAACAAAGCAACATACAGACTGACACCTCGAGAGAATGAGGAGGTAAAGAACCAGGTCCAGGAATTGTTAGACAAGGGTTTTGTCAGAGAGAGCTTGAGTCCATGCGCAGTGCCAACTTTGTTGAGTCCAAAGAAGGATGGAGGATGGAGAATGTGTACAGACACAAGATCCATTAACAAGATCACCATCAGGTATAGATTCCCTTTTCCAAGAATGGATGATTTAATGGACTATTTAAGTGGAGATTTTTTTTTTTTATGATAGATTTGAAAAGTGGATATTACTAGATAAGAATGAGACAAGGTGATGAGTGGAAGACAACCTTTAAGACAAATGAAGGTTTGTATGAGTGGCTTGTTATGCCATTTGTCTTAAAAAATGCCCCGAGTACTTTTATGAGGTTGATAAATGAAATACTGAAAGATTTCATTGGCAAGTTCGTGGTTGTATATTTGGATGATATACTGGTCTTTAGTAGGACTAAAGAGGAGCATTTGAGACACTTGACACTAGTGATGAGGAGACTACAACAGGAAAAGTTGTTGATAAACATGAAGAAATCATCTTTTATGAAGACAAAGTTTATTTACTGGGGTTTTGTGATCTCTTCAAATGAACTGAAGATGGATCCAGAGAAGGTGAAAGTAGTCAAAGAATGGCCATCACCAAGGAGTATGTTTGAGATTAGAAGCTTCCATGGATTATAAAGTTTCTATAGGAAGTTCATCAGAGATTTCAGTGGGATTTGTGCACCAATGATGGATATAGTTAAGAAGAGGCGCAAGTCTTTTAAATGGATAGAGGAGGCCGAGAAGAGATTCAATATACTAAAGGAGAAAATAACAGAATGACCAATTCTGGTCTTACCAAATTTTGGAAAGACATTTCAAGTGAGATGTGATGCAAGTGGAGTTGCAATTGGAGCAGTTTTGAGCCAAGATAATAGGCCCATTTCCTATTTCAGTGAGAAGCTGAATGAGATTGGGAGAAAATACTCCACATATGATAAGGAGTTTTATGCCATAATTCATGCCCTGAAGAAATGGAGGCACTACCTTGTTCCACAGGAATGTGTCTTGTATAGTGACAACCAAGCTTTACAATTCATAACCAGACAAGAAAAAATGAATCAGACGCATGCAAAGTGGATTGAGTTTATGCAGAATATTACTTTTGTCATAAAACATATTGTTGGGAATGTTAACAAAGTTGTTGATGCATTAAGCAGGAGATGTTTGATTCTGCAAGAGTTTCAGGTGAAGACCTTGAGGTTTGAACACCTGAAGGATATGTATTGTAATGATCCAGATTTCAAAGAAGCATACAAAGCATGTGCAAATCCTGTGCTGAGAGACATGAGCTAGTGGACATCGTATATGATTCAAGAGGGATTGTTGTTCAAGGGAAATCAATTGTGCATACCAGAATGCTCAATGAGGGATAACCTTTTGAAGGAAAATCATAGTGGAGGATTGGTTGGGAATTTCGGCCATGACAAAACATTTGCACAGTTGAGCAGTTCATACTATTGGCTAGGTATGAGAACAAAAGTGATAAAATTTGTGAACAAATGTAGAATCTGCCAACATGCAAAGGGTAAAAGATAGAACACTGGATTGTATAAACCATTGCTAATACCAGAGAGGCCTTGGGATGCAATAAGCATGGATTTTGTGTTGGGACTGCCAAGAACGCAAAGAGGATGTGATTCTATATTTGTAGTGGTGGATAGATTTTCAAAGATGGCACACTTTATCCCATGCCAGAAGACTAGTGATGCGACACATGTTGCAAATTTTTTTTTCAAGGAAGTTGTGAAACTTCATGGACTACCCAGGAGCATTGTCTCAGATAGAGACACTAAATTTGTTGGTCATTTCTGGAGAACACTGTGGAAGAATTTGGGGACAAATTTTTCCTTCAACTCATCTTATCACCCTTAGACAGATTGATAGACTGAGGTGGTAAACAAAAGTTTGGGAAACTTATTGAGGAGCCTGGTCACTGAGCATCATAATCAATGGGATGAGATTCTGCCACAAGCAGAATTTGCATACAATGACTCACCAAACAAGAAAACTGGAAAGAGACCATTCCAAATATTGTATGGAATGCAACCAAGGGGAGTATCTAAGTTGAGAGAATTGGAACAGAGTGAGATCAGAAGTGCTGGAGCAGAAGATTTTGCTGCAGAAATGCAGAAGCTCCATAGTCAGATTAGAGGAAAGTTGCAGAGCTATAGCCAAGAGTACAAGCGCAAAGTTGATCAACATCGCAGGGAACTTCATTTTGAAGTAGGAGATCAGGTTCTAGAACATCTCAGGAAAGAAAGGTTCCCTAGGGGAACATATAACAAGTTAAAGATGAAGAAGATAGGGCCATGTAATATCCTAAGGATGTTTGATGCAAAATCCTATGAGATTGAGCTACCAGATGATGTGGGCATATCACCCATATTTAACATTTCAGACCTGTACCCTTACAGGGAAGATGACACAGAGGGATCAGAAGATCAAGAGAAGATTCAATGGGAGAAACAAATGCCTATAGCAGAAAAACCACAGATGGAGAAGATCGTTGATCAGAGGATTGGAAAAAATACTAGGAGGAAGACCTATTTTGAATATTTGGTCAAGTGGAAGGGACACCCAATAGAATATGCCAGTTGGGAAAATGAAGTTGATATCGAGAAACATGGAAAGTCAGTGTAGGAGCTCATGGACATGAGTCCATGAACTTTTGTCCAGGGGAGTATGATGTAGGAGCATCGTCAGTGAGCATGCGTGGCAGGAAAACTCAACGCCTTGGAATCATTTCATAATCTTAAATGTTGGCATTTACTGCGAATATTTTGGAGCTGATTGAAAAACAAAAGAATATCAAATGCTTGGAAGTTGAATTATCACAAGTGATCTGGGAGTTTTCACTCCTAGTATTGAATGTAACTTAACTAAGGTAGCAGTTAGGTTTTGTTTTCGAGTAGATGAGTAGTCGGGGGGGACCCTAAGAACCCTATGAGATAAATAAAGGTTTTGTACGCCTAAATTAGGTTGTTGCAAGTTAGTAGGAAATTTCTAAATTTTTAGTTGTTGTTTTGATCATAACTGTAGCCATTTACTTTTGAATGGATATAACAGAGGAAAATCGATCCAATGCATGGGCTGTTATTGTTTGCAATTCCTTGTTATTGTTGTTTTCATGAATGAATGAATTTCGTTACGAAAATATGAAATTTTGAGATGTTTGCATAAGTTTCAATTGTATCTCTTCGATTGAGTCTATGCAAGGTCTGCACATAGTCTGCAAGGAGTGCGTTGACAGGATCTGCTTCGATTCCAAAGCTCATAAGTGTTAGCATGAAACTTTCCCTTTGCAAGGAGTGCAAAGTGACTGCTGCAAGGCGTGCACAGTCGCCTGCAAAAACCCAAAATTTGCGTAAGAATATGTTGCAAGGAGTGTACAAACCCGAAATTCGACTAAGTGTCGAAGTGGCTCTTTAAGAAGTCAAAGGACCATAAGGCGAGAAATCTTAGGAGAGATAGCGGAAAATATCTTCAAAGAAAGTAAGATTTTTGAAGGTTTCTCGAATGATTGGCTAAGATCCATCCAGGAGGGAGTGAAGAGCATTCCAGATCGTTGGATCTGGGCAAGATGTGTGAGATTTAAGTTTCTTGAAGAAAAAAGTAGAGCAGACTGCCAAAGTTCTAAAGTCCCAAAGTGACTAGGAACTGTCCATCGTCAAGAGGGACAGGTGGCATGAGATCCACAACTTCAGAAGTTTTGTGGATAAGGAGAAAGAGAAATCACCGAAGAGCCAAAGGCCGGAGTATATCCAGGACATTGGTTTCCAGGAGATACGTGTTAACAGATCTAAGACTCCAGGAAAATTCACTTCGAAGGATTCCAAGTGTAGAGGGTGACAAACTCCCGAAGTCCCGAAGGCTGAAACAGATCACAACCGTCTGTTGCAGAGGAAATGTAGCGGGAATCCATTGTCTTCGGGAGAAATCTCTTTGGGGGGAACAAGTACGCTGGAGGTTGAAACTCTCGAAGTCTCCAAGCAGATCACAATCATCCGTTGTGGAGGACACGTGGCGAGAATTCGTCATCTTTGGACGAAATTCCTTGAGGAGCAACGAGTGCACAGGAGTGTGAAACTCCTGAAGCCCGAAGAGCTGAAGTGGATAGCAGTTGTTAGATTCAGAAGGAAAGGAAACAAAGATCCGTGAAATTCGGGTGAAAGCACTCTGGGAGGGAGCGAAGACTGAGAAATAAAAATTCCTGAAGCCTAAAGAGAAGAAGTGAACCTCAACCATTGATCTGGGCGGGACACGTTTCAACAGATCGACGATTTCGGGTGGAAGTGCTCTGGGAGAAAGCAAAGGTGGAAAGTTGAAACTTTCGAATCCTGAATAGATGAAGAGGCTTGTGATCGTTGATCCATAGGGGTTATGTGTCAACAGATCGTGGAATCTGGGTAAAGAAGCTCCAGGTGAAAGAAAATGTAAAGAGGTTGAGAACCCCGAAAGACGAAATCCTGAAATAAACTAGGACCGTTGATCTGTGAGAAGAGAATCGATGATGGGGAGACATTGTGGGGAGAGGAGGAAAAATTACCAGAGGCGCTAGTTCGCAACCCATAATTTTCCAGGACTGTTGATCTTGCCAAGAAAGGAGATCAACAACCATGATTTAAAGGAGGTTGGGGGAGCACTTTGCCAATTCTGGGGATAGGGCTCTCTGATAAAGAGTGAGCACATTCGCAGCCCACAATTTCTGTGAACCGTCGATTGACAGACAGGTTGGTAACGATCAAATCGTGACTGCGAAAACCCTGAGGGTGATAACAAGACCTGTGTTTTGATTTTGATACCAGCAAGGTCTCGAGGAGCTAATCCAACTCATGAATAATTAACGATCCTTGACTGGGAGGTCGAGCATCTCCGAGGAGAGAAGGGGGGGTCTACATCAAAGATGAGGCCAAATAAAAGTACAAAAAGAACCTAGTAAAGACGAAGAGAATCATTGTTGATTCTATCAAGGATCATTTGATCCCCCATGTCTCATCATTGACAACTCCCAAACAAATGTTTGATGCCTTATCCAGATTGTATGAAGGAAATAGTATCAATCAGAAGATGACCTTGAGAACACAACTGAAGAATGTGAATAAGAAAAGTTCAGAAACTATCCAATCATAATTCACAAGAGTGTCTCAAATCAAAGAAGAAGTCGAGTTGGTAATGACTACATTGAATGGTCTCCCCAGATCTTAGGAATCATTCATTCATGGTATATGTTCAATAATAAGGCTAACAAGGTTTAACATATTGTGGGAGGATTGCACTTAGGAAGAAGCTAGATTGGCAGCAAGACAAGATAAACTAGGCGATGAAGAAAATGAATCCCTAGAAGCACATACCAGAAAAGGAAAGAACAAGAAGGAAGTTCACTCACATAAGAAACCTCATGGATTACAAAAGACTCACAAGTTCAAGAAGGATTTCTCAAATTACAGATGCATCATTTGTCATAAGATTGGACACATTGACATAAACTATCCCAACTCCAAAGGTCAGGTCAAAAAAGGAAAGTATAAAAGACATCATGCTTATGCCACAGAAGATGATGAACATGATCATGAGAAAACCAAAGAAGAAGATTCAAGTGAAGAATATGTTTTGATCTCAGCTCTTATAGGTACAATCACTCATGGAAGTGACACATGGCTTATTTATAGTGGTGCTTCTAAGCACATGACTGGTTATAAGGAATCTCTCTCAGTCCTAGTTCATAAAGATTCACCTCACAAGGTGAAGCTAGGTGATGACTATCGATATCCCATTAAAGGAGTAGGAGAAACATACTACAAGTTAGACTCCAGAAAACCTATGAAGATGAAGGATGTGTTGTATGTACCTGGTTTAAAGAAGAATCTCCTTTCTATCTCAGCTTTAGATGAGAAATGATTTAGAGTTGCTTTCATTGATGGTGAAGTCCTCATGTGGACTAGAGGAAATTCTGTTGATGATGTTGTAGTGATTGGTGTCCAAGAAGGAGGATTATACAAGTTAAAGGGACACTCAGTTTCAACGCTAGCACACAATACAATTACTCCAAGTGAACTATGGAATATAATATTTTCTCATATACATTACAAATCCCTACCGATCGTGAGCAAGATGGTGACAACTTTTCCAGAAATACAAGTGGAACATGAAGGCATATGCAAAGGATGCACACAAGGAAAGAACGTGAAGAAACCATTTCCAAGCAATGATAGGAAAGCCAAGGGAGCCTTGGAAATTATACATTTAGACGTGTGTGGACCGATGCCAGTTTCTTCACTTAGTAGGTATGTATACTATGTTTCAATTATTCATGATTTCTCACGTAAAACTTGGATTTACCTTTTGAAGGCTAAAAGTGAAGTATTCATCAAGTTCAAATAGTTCAAGGAACTTGTTGAAAACCTATCTAAAAAGAAGATAAATATTTTGAGATCAGACAATGGAGGAGAATTCACTTAAGATGAATTCAAGGCATTTTGTAAGAAATTTGGGATTAAAAGGGAGCTCTCCACTCCCTACAATCCTCAACAGAATGGTGTGGAAAAAAGAAAGAACCGTACAATCATGGAAGTAGTGAAGGCCATAATTCATGATCAAGAATTACTGATGCATCTGTGGGCAGAAGCAACCAGGACTGATATGTATGTGCAGAACATAAGTCCCCACAAAGTACTTGGGAAAATCCAGAGGTCGATCACTTGAGGATATTTGGTTGTCCAGTATATGTGCATGTCTCCAAGGACAATAGATCGAAGTTGGAACCTTCAAGAAATAAAGGTATATTTGTTGGATACAATGAGACATTGAAGGCATACATAGTTTACATCCCTAGTCATCATCAGATTGAGACTAGTAGAGATGTCACCTTTGATGAGGATACAACTTTCAATAGATCAAGACAAAATCATTCATATGAGATTCATGATGAGGAGTATGAAGCTCCCATAGTCACATATATAGATGCAGGTGATGATGTTGTACTAAAAGATCATGATATGGAAGAACCACATATACCTACAGACTCATCCCGAGAGATGATTACCAAGGAGAGAAGATTAGCTTGGGCTCGGAAAATTATTCAGTATGTAGAGAAGTATGGTGCTCCATATGGATCCTTCAGAGAAAGTAAGAGGCCACGACCTTACTCTAGCTATGTGACAATTATAAGTGATATCATTGATGTTGAGCCTACCAGTTATGAAGAGGCTGCAAAGAAGAAAGAATGGAAGGATGCCATGGTTGAAGAGTATCAGTCTATTGTAAAGAATGATGTTTGGAATGTGGATCCGAGACTGAAAGAGAAGACAATTGTAAGTTCCAAGTGGATTTACAAGATAAAACATTCAACAGATGGAAGTATCGATAAATACAAGGAAAGGTTCATAGCACATGGTTTCTCCCAGAAAGAAGGAATAGATTATGAGGAGACATTTTCTCCTGTGGCGAGATACACTTTGATTAGAGCTATACTTGTGATAGCTACAATAAAGAAGTGGAAGGTACACGAGATGGACGTGAAGACAAATTTTCTAAATGGTGTAATAGAAGAAGAAGTGTGTGTGGAGCAACCACAAGGTTTCAAGACACATGACAATGAGACACATGTGTGTAGATTGAAGAAATCCTTGTATGGGTTAAATCAAGAACCCATAGCATGGTACGGTAGAATTGATAGCTTCTTGATGAGCTTGGACTTTACTGAGAGTAAAGAAGATTTCGACCTAGACTTCAAGGTTGTGTATGGTGGACCAGTGATACTACTGTTGTATTTATATGACATGTTTCTAACATGATACGAGAATCTCATCACTGAGAGTAAGAGGAAGCTTACTGTTGAGTTCGAGATGAAAGACCTAGGCATAATATATTACTTCTTAGGTCTAGAGGTATGGAAGAGACCGAGTGAGATTTTCCTTAACCAAGGAAAATACGTTGTTGAGATTCTAAAGAGATTCAGAATGATGGATTGCAAGGCCATGCCTACACCGATGGTGAAAAATATGAAGTTGTTGAGCGATACATCTTCAAAGACAGTGGATGCCACCATTTATAGACATATGATTGGTTTGTTGATGTACTTAATGAACACGAGGCCAAATATATGTTTTTCGGTGAACACATTGAGACAATATATGGTTGAGCCGAGAAGTGTTCACTTGGTTGCAACAAAACATGTGATGAGGTACCTGAAGGGTACAATTGATTATGGACTCAGATATGCTTCAGATCGTGAGATAAACATGCAAGGATTTACTATTTCGGATTGGGTCGGTAGTGTTGCAGACTAGAAGAGTACATTTGGATGTTGCTTTAGTATGGGATCAACCATGTTTTCATGGTTCAGTAGGAAGCAGACTAGTATGGTGCTCAGTACTACTGAAACAGAGTATATAGCAGAGTGTTCAACTAGCAGCGAAGTAGTGTGGCTTTGGAAGCTGGTTGCAGGATTGTTTGATCTCGAGTTAGAGACGACTTGTATCTGGTGTGACAACCAAAGTTGTGTGAAGTTGACAAAGAACCTAATGTTCCATGACAAGTTCAATCACATCGAGATCAAGTACCATTATATCAAATATATGGTACAGAGGGGAGCAGTGAAGCTCTAGTATGTCGCTACAAATGGAAGATAGTTGATGTGTTGACCAAGTCTCTATCGAAAGTGAAGTTTGTGTACTTCAGAGATAAGATTGATGTGGTCCGGAAGAACGTCCCTAGTAAGAGAGAGTGATGAGTTACAATTGTAATCCAGGGAAACAACTTCATCATGTGGTAAATGCAACGGGTCATCATTCACGAGCATGTTACGACTACTCTAGTGAAAATTTTTGGTATGCAGAGTTATTGCTACTCTAATGAAAAATTATGGTACGTAGAGGGCTACTCTAGTGAAAAATTTTGGTACGACGAGTTACTGTTACTCCAATGAAAAATTCTGGTACGCAGATGGATACTCCAATGAAAAATTTTGGTACACCGAGTTACTACTACTCCAATGAAACATTTTGGTACATAGAGGGATACTCCAGTGAAAAATTCTGGTACGCTGAGTTACTTCTACTCCAGTGAAAAAGTATGGTACGCAGAGGGCTACTCCAATGAAAAAGTATGGTACGCAGAGGGCTACTCTAGTGAAAAAGTATGGTATGCAGAGGGCTACTCTAGTGAAAAAGTATGGTACACCGTGTTACTGCTACTCCAATGAAAAAGTCTGGTATGCAGATTGCTACTCCAGTGAAAAAGTATGGTACACAAGTTATTCACTGTGGCACTAGTTAGCATGACCTTGCACAAGGTTAGAAGATGCCATGCCTTCATGGCTGGTTAGTTACCCGTATTTTTAAGCTGGTGGGCCAACCTGTGTAGTTGGAGGTGTTTCCTATCCTTGGGCTAGATGGGTAGTGTGTGTGCACTACATCGCCTAATTCTCGTGATTAGATGCATGGTCATTGTGGACCAGTTGCATGGTGTGCCAACCAAAGGTTACTAGTTCATTGTGGAACTAGATGCCAGATTTTGTATGAGTTGGCAAGTGAAAGCCCTGTGATGACATAAATACCTGATGGATGATGAGACCCTGGATGTTGATGTGGTTACAAAACTTATTGAATATATATTTGTGGAAATTCAACAAGTCAATGGTCAAGTGTACAAAAGAGCATAAACAGTCGTGATGATTGTTCCAGAAAAATAACTTCCTTGCTAAGAGGGAGTGTTGAAGTTTGATTAACTTCAGAAGATATTATTATTATATTCATATTGTATTTGACCAAGAAAAAACCCTAAAGAATAATATTATGTTATATTTTCTAAGTCGGCCCTATTGTGCCTTTGTAAAGTCGACCCTATTGTGCCTTGACAAGTCAATTGTAATTTAGAAGGATAAAGTGGATAGTTCGACCTTGATCTAATTCTGGGCTATTCAACCTGTATTTATAAGAGGCTAGGCACCTCACTTGGAGAACACACACAACAAGCTCTCTCACACAGAAAAGTGTGCAAGTCTGAGAGAGTGACACATCTACAGAGGAAGAGTGATGCAACTATAGAGGAAGGGTGTTCTGGTGAAGGGTTTTGGTTATCTAGTGACGGACTATCTTGGTATAGTGGTGCACTATTCTATTCTAGTTAGGGTTTTCTGGTTTATCTTCTAGTTGGTGAGATCTCTCTTGAGAGAGACATTGTACTTGTTGAAGAATCTATATTGAAGAAGCTTTGTTGGGTTTTATCCCCCACGAGGGTTTCTTGGGATAAATCTTGTGTATATTGTGGATGTCTTTATTTCAATGATCCTTATGCATGTAGTTATTGTCTTATTAGTCTAAAGTTAAAGAATACAAAACACACTTAACTGCTTAAGAAGAATTTTAACACCTTCCAAATACCCTTTTTCTACCAATCATGCTTTGAACCTTTCATCTTTTACTATTTTTTATTTTATAAAAGGAGATTCATCAAACACTACATATTTTTCGATGATGATTATGTGGGAAGTAGGATCCCACATTTTGCATCCCTTAACATCATCACCATATCAAAGATCTACCTGTTTGATCTGGGTCTTACATAGAATGTTGATAAGCATCACAACCAAATAGTTTCACATTTGAGTAATCACCAGATGACCTATTCATGCCTCTTCTAAAATCTTCCAGTCTTTTGCAATTGATGGTGATCGAGTTACCCGATAACACAACCTCTTTTTTCCACAACTATTGCAACAACTTGGCATTACTGAACATGCCTATTCAATCCTAGCTTCATTGCAATACTTTCCAAATTCCATGGATACGAACCTACCTTCATCATATATCCTCAAACACTTGATTGACCTGCCAACACATCAGTCTTTCTACAGACCAACCTTTCTAACCTGGACACACTACTCCACCTCGAACTTTGCATTCAAACAACTTTGACCAAATCCGGCCAAACCAACCCAAGTGAAACTTTGTCGCTCACCTACAGAGACTTTACATTGGAGTCTCAATGCTCCACCTTAACACGAACATTCCCTTGACCAAATTCGGCCAAGCCGACCAAGTAAGCCTTCACTACTTACCTCCAGGCCCATTTACAATGGATTTCACCAAGCTTTTTATAGGCTTCATTACATGCAATCCATGGACACAATACCATGAGCTACCCAAAAAATATGGACCGAAAAACCACATGCTTTGACCTAAAAAACCAGATTTAACTCATTAACTCTTTCACCGAGTCAAGGTTAACCCAACATACATGCCCCCCCACAAATTCAATCTACCTAAATCTATGTCTAGACTTTTCATAGGTGACCTGATAAACCATGGTTACACTTGCCTATACAGGTCTTATAGACATATGCCCATTTACATGCAATCAATAATTTTTACAACTCCAAGGTAAATACATTTTTTTTTTAGTATTTCATGATGACTCAACCATCATCTCCCTGCAACTTCTATGTGAACATCGCTGGTGAGACACAATAGACAGATAAAACTTCATCAACCATACATGTAGGTGGTGAGTCCTCTTTGGATGCTTGTTTTATTTTCTAGCAATCCTTCTTGAGATTCCCATATTTGCCACAAAACCAACATTTTCCCTTACCCTTATTGTCTTTTGAATTAGACCTGGTTGTACCTTTTCTGATCTTGGCATCCTTTTGTAGATTGATCTCTAACCACCATTGCTTCTACTTTTGAGGTTTATTTACTGGATCTTCTCCTCATTTCCTCAGACGACAGAGCTCCCACAACAATGCCATAATCAATGACATCTGTTGAGTTGAACCACATAGATGTGACCGGATGATCCCAAGACTCATGAAACAAACACATTAGCATAACTGCCTTGTCCTCATCTTCGTGCTTTACTTCCATATTAGATAATTGACAAATCAGAGTATTGAAAACAATTAAGTGATCAACAATTTTTGTACCCTCTTTCATCTGTAAGCTATACAATTGCCTCTTCAAGAAGATTATGTTCATCAAGGACTGTCATCTGCAAAATCTCCAGTCTGTTCCACAAACTTGTTGTTGTCTCCTCTCCAACGATGTTAAACAAGACTTCATTTTCCAGACACAAACAAATGGTATTGAGAACTCTTGCATCCAGATCTTTCCAGTCTTCATCTGTCATGTTTGCCGATTTCTTTGACTTTCCCGCCAAATCCTTTGCAATCCTTGTTGCACAAGCATATCCTGCATCTTGAGCTTTCATAGCTCAAATTTATTCTTGCCGCTGAATTTCTCGACCTCAAACTTAGAACTCTACACTTTCACCATTAACACAAACCAAAACGCCCAAACTAAGATTATAATACTAAGCCTTTATATAGAAGAACCAATTTTAAGTTCAAAGTTGAACCCAAAAATAAAATATTAATTTAAAATATACAAAAACCTTTTAAAAAAATACATCCACCTCTTCATATAAAGATATTCACTTATATATATAATGATCCTTTTAATAAAGTTTACCAAGGCGAATCTACAAAAGTCCAAACTCATGCCTCATATCAAAAGTCCATTTTTTAATTACAAGAGTGATCCGTTATATAATATAACTCCAACATGTGTATAACATACAATAACAAACCTCCTTCAATATAACTCGTATTCAACAGAAGAACTTTTCCACAGTTATTGCGCCTCTTTGTTTATCGTTCTTTTAGCACCAGGGTCAACGCTCCTCCCTGCAACAGAGTTGCATTTTCCTTACGGTCTGCCTCACTTTGATCCAGCGACCGACGGTCCTTTATATGACAACGACCCTAGCGACCGACGAATTCCTCTGCGGATTTTTCAACTCTGCGCTCGGCTAACCAGTTCAACTTTGCTTTCTGCTAATCAGTTCTGATATTACTTGTTGGACAGCGGGAGTATAAATATAGACTCAATAGGGAAAAAAACCATTGTCAATACAGGGAAAAAACCACAGGGTAATGATAATCAATATTCTTATTATTGAAGGGAAAATTACAATAGCCAACACAAGCATACAACTATCCTCTCCTCACATACACATTGCACTCCACTATATTGCATCTTGACATCTCTACAAGTATGCTAGTTATATAGGATCAGTTATACTATTAAACAAATTGATTACAACCTGATCCATGAATTACACACCCTTTCACTGACTAGTACCTTTCGCTGACTAATGCATGCATGCACATTCTAAATTTAATTAATGTGCATGTTACCCCATAAAAAAATTAGTTGACACTTTTTCAATACTAAAATGACTTTTCAACCTTTCAAAAAAACCAAAAAATAATAAACGCAAACTATTAGTACATACATATAATTATTTAATCTTCTATTAATATACAAATTCTCGATTTCGACTGTCAAAAGTTTTGGAACATTCCCAGTGTTTCGAGTGGACACTCCTCTCGAACCATTGGGAATCCTCTGGAAACGTTGGGGACCTTTCAAAAGTTGTGACATTGTTAAAATCCAGAATTTCTACAAGAGTATATTAACAATTCTCGAAAGGTTGGGAACATTTCAAAACTTCTAACATAGTTAAAATCCAGGATTTCTACAAGACTACGATGATCTGTGAAAATCTACTCAGTCAAAATCCAGAATTTCTATAAGACTACGATGATCTGTGAAAATCTACCCAGTCCAATTAGTATACTTAATATTTACTCCAGGATTTCTACAAGACTACGATGATCTGTGAAAATCTACTCAGTCAAAACCCCGAATTTCTACAAGACTACGATGATCTGTGAAAATATACTCAGTCCAATACAATATTGTTAGTATACTTAATATTTACTGTATCACTAATGCCTTTGAAAATGAGGAATACATAAAAGAGGGTGATTTGAGCATGTGGGGTGAGGAGATTAAGATAAGCATCCCAAAATGCATTAAAGTGGCTCTTCTAAACCCAAGCCCCCAAGATCATAGAGATCATGTATTTAGTGCAAACACAATGGAGGTTGAAAAAACATTATATCAATGCAGATTTGAGAGCCAGTATAGGATTGTGCTACACTAGAGTATGATGGAAATTAGAGAGATCCATGAAATCATGGAGGAAGCTTGGAATTCTCAAACATCATTCAAGGGGACAGTATAGCTAAAGCTAAATGCTGAACGGAAGCATTTTACTCGTTTGTAATGCCCCTGCCTTTGTTGATTCTTGTGATCTGTTTTAACTTCTTGCTTCCAGGGATATTGAAAGGTTCACATGTGTTCGTAGGTATGATAGTAGCACGCAAGGAATTTTCAACCATTGCATAGATTCGAGGCTTGGAACTTAAGGTAACACACGCTCGTTACTTAGATTCTCAGTTTTTATTATTATCCTTGAGAGCCTTGAACCAACATTTCTTAGATAAGGAATTAGAGGCATTTAAAGTGCCTTTGACTTATCATAGTATGGGCTTTGGAGTTTTGGACTGTTATCCGAGTCTTCACCATGATACCCAAGTTTTTCAAGAGGAGATTTCTCGGTTTCTTTCCAAAGGGTTGAAGATTTGTGAGAAAGTTGGGGCAAGAGAAGTGGGTTGCAACAGTAGGACAAAGGTTGGTGGCTCCTCCAAAGCTTAAACCTATCCAAGTGATAGAGACAAGTGAGAGTGGAAGAGCTCTTCAAGAAGCAGGTGGCAGAGTGTTTAGGAAATTGAAACCAAAACAAAGAAAGCTTGCTTCAAGAGTGGGAGTAGGGGTAAAAATTAAGGACAGTGAAGAACTCCATAGGAAATGTTTCAAGTTTTTCTACGAAGAAGTCTTGGTTATACTATTATTATTAATAATTTATTTTTAAGGTCATGGCCAAGCCACACACCAAATTGGTGTATGAGAATCTCTTATTTATGGGACAAGGGACTTACTTCGTGCAATAATTTGATTGCTAAAGTTTACGGAGGTATACATAGTACATACCCTACCCCTCTGGATTTAAACTTGTGAAAACCAAATTTTGAGTTGAATTTTTACATCCAAAGCATCTTGTTTATTTATTGGGAGAAGATGTTGAACAATATTTATGATAATATCAATAACACTCAAGTAAGATCAACAACACTCAAGTAAGTCTCAAATTGGTCTTTGGATATAGTCAAGGATGCATTAAGCATTTATACAAGGCATGGAAAAAAGAGTGAAACAATAAATGGAAGATTTAGTAGAGTAGATGGCGTCTCTCAAAGAAGCAATTAATTCATAGGCTTTGGAAGTCTAGGAGGTGAAAGGAAAAGTATATTGCATAACGGAAATCCTTGCTGCTAAAAGTAATCAGACCTGAAGAAAACCACTTATGGTAAGACCTTCATGAGTGATCCTGGTGCTTAAAGTCAAATGTGAGAGAGGATGCTGTTTGGTTTTTATCTTTTTGGAATGGATTCTACATATAGACTAGGTAGATTGCCTGCTTACTATGCAATTATATGTTGTCTCTTGCTTCTGTGATTGGAAAACTCAAACAAATGAAGGGAGAATTTCGGGAGCCTATGGACTTTTGGATTTTTCCCGGTTTAATCAATGGAGCAGCCCCATGACCTCTGCCATTTGCTTCAGGTAGATTTTGGCCTACGGTTTCAGTCACTTTTCGCCTAGTTAGCTACGTGGAACATTGTCACGAAGATACCACTTATAAGGAAGCTTATGCCTTGCTATGCTTATGTTGTTAAATGCTATTATAGGATTACGATATTAAGTTAGGATTTTGTGTATGGGATATATAAAAGAAATGTCCAGAAAATATCTAGTAATATCTTGTAGGTCATCTCTACACTGAACAGTGACAAGCTTTAGACTTTCCCAATTTTGTATTATATTGTACTAATAATGTAATTTATTAGTATTTTTATTTTAAAATGAAGAATCTCTCTTTCTCTCTATATAAGGAAGCTCAATAGGCTAACTTGAGTGGGGGAGTTCTTTGAACTTCAGGTAGGAGGTCTTGCTGAGATGTCCCTATGAGGCCAGGATGCCACACTATTTGACCATCAATTCATTTACTTTTCGATTTATTAGGGTACAACGAAAATGCTTATGACCAAGCCTCACTATCTCATGAATGACTCTCATTGGAATATATATATATATATATATATATATATATATGAATATGAGAGCTTGACCTATCCACACTATTAGACCATCAATTCATTTACTTTTCCATTTATTAGGGTGCAATGAAAATGCTTATGACCAAGTCTTTCTATCTCATGAATGACTCCCATTTGAAGAATAAAAGTTACTTGAATTGTATTAGAAGAGAATGGAACCTTAGCCCAAGGCCAAGAGGAGAAACGACGAGATTGAATGGTGAGAATATGCCATCATACCATCTCATTCATGAGGGGCTATGGTAATTAAATTGCCTAAATCTGGTGTTGAACGACTTCAATGCAACTCTTTCAATGAAGAGTTGCAACACATAGTTGGCAAGCTTCGGTGACATTTGAAAGTTGATGAAATTGAATGCACTAGGGGAGCCTAGTTGTGAACAAGACTTCATTGGCTCAACATCTGGGCCACAAAATTTTTCTTCAGAATGTTGGCTTCTAATGTAATAGGAAATATCTTTGCATTCAATATTCTGAATGGGATTCTTACGGACCAAGAGACATTGAATAAGAATTTTCCACTCACTACAAAATGTTATTTTAGGGATGGGGTGTTACTATGAAATGTAGGGTGGTAATGCAAACTTGTTTGGATGTTTTTCCTCACAAT
>ML840780.1:33679-43992 GCA_009831015.1 Picea engelmannii | reverse complement strand
AGATTCCAAGAAAGAAATAAAAACAAGAACAACCAATTATTATACCGAGAATCACTAGACTACCAGCTTGGTTTGAACCCACTAAGAAACAATCGAGCAGAAGAAATGAAAGTTATGATAAAGAACAATGTATGTAAGAAAATGTGAAAAAGAATTATGAATGGAAACATTGCAAAATTCAGAGATTCTTCCAGAAGGAGGGAGAAGATTATGACAACAACTTGTTCTAGTAAACTAGATATACCTCTTGTAGTATCCATGGATTGGAATTTACATGTAAAAGATTGTTCTTCCCAATAAATAAAGTGAGAAAGAAGATTATACTAGAAAGAGACTCATGTATGAAAATATAAGAATACCTTGTATGGATTCAAACAACTTGATGCAGAGTATCTCATATACAACAGAAGCGTGGTGAAAACTTTCTATGAAAGAGATAGTGTATCCGAATAGTTACTTAGAAGTTTGGGATGATGGATTTCTAATCCATGGCAAACTCTCATGATGACATAACAAGTGCTACTTGGATATGTTTCAGTTTGAGCCTTTCCACGATGTTATGAGCTAGTAGTAAACATAAGTGTTGAATTTGACAATGATATATTGTAATGATCAGAGCTATATGAAGCCTTCAAAGACAACCAGTGTTCCATGAAAGATCGAAGTACATTGAGATCACGCATTATATTCTCCATGATGAAGTCCAGAAAAGAGAAGTGGTTCTCAATATATCTCCACAGATGAGAAGATAACAAATATTTTGGTAAAGCCTCTACCCAAGATGAAAAGTTTGCATACTCAAGAAACAAGTTGCGGCTCGTGGAGACAAATTCCTTATTGAAAAAGGAAGAGATTACTCCCAGGTTGGGAGGAAGCACTTATATGTTATTGATTTATGAACAGGCATTTTTCAGTTTGAAAAATGGTCCAGGATGAGCATTTCCTTTCCAGTTCAGAAAGTGGTTTGATATTTCTGACGGATATGCATTTTCCAGTTCAGAAAATGGTCCAGATCAGACAATCATTTTCGTAATGAAAATGGCCCGATAGATTGTTGATGTACCATAGAAAACGATTCCCCTTGTGGCCAGTGTGGGGGAATGGTCTAGGATAGTCATTATTCTTGGCAGTCACTCTGAGAAGTGGTCAAGTAGAATGGTTCGCCTTGCCGGACATTCATTCTTTCGAAGTTCATAGTTGTGAGTAGTTTCGAAGAATGGTCTGTTTTGGAGGTTGGTGCAGGACAATCATTTCCATTAGGAAATGGTCCGGATAGTCATTCCCTATGGAAGAATCATTCTATCCAAGTTTCACTATGATTAGTGCTAGAGGAATGGCCCATTTAGGTGAATGGTCCAGGTTCAACAATCAGGGATAGGAATTCCCTAGGGAAAACTCATTCTCTCCAGGTTGCACTATGATTAATGCTGAAGGAATGGCCCAGTTAGGTGAATGGTCTAGGATCATAAATCAAGGACAATTATTCTTCTATGCTTGAGAAGAATAGTCCAGATAGCCCATGGCTGATGTTTTACCTCATGAGGGCAGATGATCTTCCAGATCTCATATATGTGAGTGGAAGAATGGTCCAGATGACTCAATTTGTATCATGATATTGTTATGCAGGTTGATATCGGATGATATGATTACTGTGGACATTGTATGTCTTTAGAAAGTAGTTGTATGCCACTGTGGTGGATGTGTTCCATTGGTTGTGACTATGTGTCATTGGTTAAATAGTCGTGTGCTACTTGGTGTGGTTGTGTAGCACTAGATAGTAGTTGTGTACTACTATGGATAGACACAATTGTCTTCTATTGAATGACATTGTTCTGATTTCCATGAATACTATCAAGAGTATTGGAAATGATTACCAGCTAGATGGATAGTTAATGCGCTGGTGGACGGATATTCTCTAGGAAGAAAATGGTCTAGGATGATTATTCTTATAGGACGTATGTCTGGATTATAATAATAGTCCTTGTATCCCATGGCGTGGCTTCCAACATCTGTTGGAACAATTATTCTTATAGGACATATGTGCGGATTATAAGAATAGTTCTTGTATCACTCTGTGGAGTGAGTGACTTATTCAACATCATGCCTGATTACTCATATGGAGCATGGCTTCGAGAGATGATGCAGTTGATGCTATCAAATGATATTGATAGTGTTGATGGTGTTCATGATTTGATCATGAGTTATCCTATGTGGCTATGATGACGATACCATTTGAATAGTATGCTTGTTCTCAATACCATTGTTTTCAATACCTCCCTAGCTAGGAGGGAGTGTTGATATTATGGTAGCTACGGGAGGTATTAACCTCCACATGTAACCCTGACAAGAATAGAATATTCCGAAAAGAAAGAAGAAACCCTAAAGATTTGGACATAACCCTAAAATACAAGTTGGCTAAATAAAATAATTAATATTGAGTCTTTAGCCTCCAAAAAGAGAAGTCAGCCCAAACATATAAGAAAGAGAAATATAAATGCAGGATGTCAGAGCTCATTTGTACACACACAGCTCGTAACTGCATAAATTCAATAAGTGCACAAGTTTGGAGAGTAGCTGCAGTTGCAACTACTACAACTAGTATTTTTGGTTTTAGGCTTGGACTTTCTCTTGGTATGGTTTGGACTTTTTGCTTGGTATGCTAGCTCTGGAAAGTGGTACACTACCTTGATTGTCTTTTGGACCTAGGGTTTGCTTCCAGAATTATTCTCTCTGTCAAGGTTAAGGTGCTTGGGGGTGGCTTCGACCTATGGTTGGGTGACAATATTGCTATATTGTCTATGGTTAAACGAGCACACCTATTATTTCTAACAATAGCAAGGAGCAAAGGAAGGTGAGACTTCAATGCCTCAACTTCACCACTACAATTTTTACAAAAATGGAGGAGAAAGAGGTAAACTCTATGACTTTTGTTATTATTAGCATGAGATCATTATTATTCATTTTGTTAGATTTCGAGGCTACTTTGAAAGTGTATACACTATGTTTTAGGGTGCTTCATGAGATTTGGAATACATGGTGTATGATCAACCCTTAGATGGTTTGTGATAGATTTGCACATTGGAGATGAATTACTTAATGATTGCTCAAGCTCAATTGGGTGTTTGCATGGAATTCTTTCTTAGGGTGTTGGAGATATTTAGATAGCTTGGTGACATTCTACATGTTGACCACATGGAGGAGGTTTCTTACTTGGAGAATTCCATGCATTGGAGGAGGAACGTTTAGCATTCAATGGGGAGAGAGTTGGATTCTAGACAACACAAGGTAGCTTGGATGCTTGCATGGAGGCATGGAGTTAACTTGAGGATTCTTGGGTTGCGACAATATTTATGCATGGGGAGTGGACCCAATGAACACAAGGCCTAAGAGGAGCATTGGAGTCCTTGGAGGCTTGTAGGGGGAGCATTGGACACATGTTTTGGAATTCCCTTTCATTGGAGCCTTTATTATGTATGATATCACCTTGGAGCTTGACATGTGTGCCTTTGGAGTGTAATGCTTCACATGTGTGAGCCTAGTTGATTCTTTTTATGTTGTTTGTAAGGGTTAAGGCCCACATATGTATTGTTTGCCTCCATGACCTCTCATACATATAGAGGAATAAGAGATTCCTTTCATCATCATCATGGTACTCCTCTTTGTACTTGTCTTCTTGGAGTGAAATGTTAGGGCTCATGAGGAAACCCTGGGAGAAGTTATGAAAGGGAAAGATGATATCTTTGTTGGGAGATTTCTCTTCTGAGCTAAATGTTGGAGAAGATGATTATTTTCATAATCACATTCTTATCACAATAGTCTTAGAGATGTGACTAAGGGGATCCCATTATTATTTCTCTCTCTCTCTCTCTCTCTCTCTCTCTCTCTCTCTCTCTCTCTCTCTCTCTTAGATATTCATTTTTGTACTTTCTCTCTTGTGTTAGAGGCACTAGGATTTATTGGATCTTTTGGAGCATGTTGAATTCTAGGGTTAGGGTTTCATCCCTTGGAGACATTGGAGCTAGGGATTTGTGATTAAACCATAGGTTGTACTTGTTGAAGTGAATTTGAATATGATACATCTTGCCAAGGAGGCTTTCTAGTGTTGATACTATCTTATGGAGTATCTTTGGTGGAGCTATGATTTTCTTGGTTTTCCCTAGTTGTGGTTTTAGAGAGAGATAATTGTACCATCGTGGGATGAGGCTATGGTATATACATGAACTTCATATTTATACATATATATGAAGTTTTCAACTGCCCAAAATTGTCTCTATTGCATATTTGTTTTTCAACCATTTATTTCTTCATGGTTTGGTAATTTCCAACATTTGTATGTCTTGTTGATTTGTCATAAGTTAAGGTTGAAAATGTTAAACGATTTTAACATTAATATTAAAGAAGATAGGGAATATTTGTTGTTGTATTTACAACTTTCATAAAGTGAACTTTAGATCTAATTTATACATGATAATATTTCCCTAGAGGGTTGAAACTTGTTGACACACTTTGGTATCTTTTATCTTGAACTGCCTAGTGGATCGGGGTTATTAAGAGGTGAAATATTGTCCTTTGTTGTTATTGTTTTATTTATATTTCATAACATCCCTAAGGATGAAAATTCATAGGGTCAAGATTCAAGAACCTCTAAGAAAGAGGTGAAATTTTTTGAGTTTTATTAATTTCCCTAGTGTAGAAAATTTCTACACATTTAAACCTAGCAATCTTAGAGAAGTTAAGAACAATAAGGAATGGGGTGATGCAATGGATGTAGAGTTTTCAGCATCAAATAAGAACAAGACTTGGAATTTGGTCAAATTTCATGAAGAAAAGAAGTCCATTAGCTACAAACGAATTTTCCAAATAAAGTATAAGGTAGATTTCTCTATTGAAAAATATAAGGTGAGGTTGGTAGTGAAAGGGTATGCATACCAGGAAGGGGTGTGATATGACCCCAAGGGGGGAATATATGGGGGTTAAATGTATATGTAATGGGGTAAATGCATATTTAATGGTGGTCAACCTAATAAAGGGCCCACATGTGGGATCTTTATTAGGTCAACCACAATTAAACATACATTTACCCAATTACATATACATTTAACCCCCATATATTCCCCCTTTGGGGTCATATCAGGGTGGAATCTATTGGAAGGGTTTGAAGAGGTAGATAAGTATACACTATTTTTCAAGGTAATTAAAGCATTATATGGCTTGAAGAAAACACTAAGGACATGATACTTGAATATTGATGAGAATTTGTGAGCGAGCGATTTCAGAGTGCTTCAAATCAAAATTTATAAATCGAATGAAGTAGTGAGAACATCATCATTCTCATTGTTTATTTAGATGATCTCATAATGACATGGAGTAATGTAGGGGAAATTGTTAAAGTGAAACATGAATTTGAAGCATCTTTTGATATCACACATATGGGGATTTCAAACTAATGTCTTAGTATGGAGGTATGGAAAAAGGAGGTTATATTTATCTCTCAAGAAAGACACGTAAAATAATTGCTTAAGATATTTAGGATCATTGATTGTAAACCATCAACATCTCCATTAGAAACTATGTTGAAGTTATTAGCAAAGGAGGATTCGAGGAATGTACATGTTACCTTGTATATGAAAATAGTAGGAAGTTTGATCTAGATGCATTAAAACATACCAGTTAGCGATCAAAAATGATTTCCAAATCATTGAGACATCACATGAAAAGATAGTCATTAAAGAGAAGATTTATTTTTAAGTTTAAGTGTCTTTAAGATGAGTTTTAGACTTGTCTTTTCAAGAAATAAGTGGTCTTTTCAAGGAATATTTGGTTTAAAGTCATGAGGAAAAAATCCCAAGAAATTAGCTTTCGACAGCTAAGGGTCGAATTTTTATATGCTGTAAGCTGCCGAAAGTTCCCACTTTTGGTAGCTAAGAAGGCAGGTGCAGGGTGCTCTAAGCTGCAGAAAGCGCAAAATTTTCCAGAATTCATAAATTTTGGTCAAAAGGTCAAAATTCGAATTGGCTTGAGTGTTTTTAGGGGTTGATGATGAATCTTCCTTAGATATATCATAAAATATCATCTATGGATGTAGGTGGCACTTCATTTCATCAATGGAAACATTCTATGGATCAAATCCTAGAATGTAGGGATATGGCTAAATTCTAGAAATCTGTGTTTTTCATGTTTTAGTCACTTTCTTTGGGGACAGATTTTGATGCGATGGAAGCATATTTTTATAAACTGAAGGATTTCTTTCATAAGAACAGGCTTCTCTTAGAGAACCTCTCTCATTTTTCCAAAATCTGTTTTGATTTGTGAGATATAGGTCAATCTTTGAGAACCATATTTCTAGAAACTAAATACTCTGTTTTTCTGGTTTTAGTCACTTTCTTTGGAGACAGATTTTGATGATCTGGAGGAGATTTTTTGGAAACTAAAGGAGGTATTTTTCAAGAACGGGATGATATTCAATAACCTCTMTTAGATTTCAAAKATCTATTTTTATTTGGAAGATATAGGTGAATCTTGGAGAAGCATATTTCCAGAAATTCTAAAACTCTGTTTTCCTTGCCACATCACAAATTCGAATTTGTAATAGATRTCCTCCACAAACTAAAGATAGGAGAAGTGGTTATCAGATCCATATTTTGAGGATATAAAMTAATTTTGTAAAKTCTATATAATCCTGTTGATTTCATATTGTAAAGGAGGGGAAAACAGTCRRAGGACYGYRGTTCGATCCTTGAAGACTTGTACATTTCATCCTTTGGAGATGTCCATGAATACATCTTGACRTCAAGATTMTTTCACTTWGTTTGTTCAGTTTTCATCTCCTTTCTTTCCATGTTTATATATATTCAATGACAGAAGGTTGTCATCCCATCTCTTTGTTGATATATTAAAATTTTATACATTGCTTCTTATGTTTGTCTTAATGCCAGATAGTTGTCATCCTATCCGTGCATTCATAAACTAAAGATGCAAGTATTTACCTGTTATGTCTGACCATATATTATATGCAATCTTATATATGTTTATGTTGGTATGAAGAGTATCTTACCTATCATTACTGGCCATTCACATATACTATTGTATAGGTATTTCTGTTAGCATAATGAGTCTTCTCCATGTTTCCACACATTGATTAAAACCTTTTGAGCAACATAGTTGAAAGCCTTGGTCTTTCGAGTGGTTTATGTGTTTCTAAATGTATGTGAGTTTATTAAGTCATCCGATTTGATCCTTTTTCCTCTACATTATTGATCTATTTAAGTTACCAAGTTTACACCCCTTACAGTCAGGGACTAATTTCTTGGAGTGATAACAATACTGAAGTTAGATTTGTAGTACATCGTATTTCCATGTGCATGACTTCATCAAAAGTTATGCATTTGGAAGCATACAAAGAGGACATTGAAGTATGCATAAGGAATAATGGAATTTGGTGAGGATTTTGTGAGAAATGACATGTTTAATTTGAAAGAATTTATGGACTTGGATTGGGTAGATTTGATAGATGACATATCTACTTCAATGTATGTATTGATGTTGGGTTTGAAGGAAATATCACTGACTAAGAAGATGCCTACAAAATTTGTGATGTGTCCACAAAGGTAGAAAACAAGGCTGTATACATTTCATGTGAGGTAGTGTGGTTGAGGAGGATCTTAGAGGATACAAGATTTCAACAAAATGGAATACCCCATTTTTATTGTGACAATAGTTTCATTTTGAAGTTGGTATTTGGATTTCCACTGAAATATGAAGCACATGGAGTTTCATTACCATTTCATCCATGAGAAGGTCCAAAATAGAGATAACTTTTATATTATCATTCTTAGGCTAATTGGTTGACGTATTCACCAAGCCTTTATCGAAAGATAAATCTGTAAAATTTTGTGAAAAACTTGGTGTTACAATATCATGACCATTTTTAACATTATAAATAAATAATTTCATAGGCTGAAGTAAAATTCAATTCATGTAACTTTTAGGCTAAGATAAGTTTTGGTAATTATGTTCATTATCTCTGAATGATCTAATATATTATCTCTTCTATAATGAAAAACCATCCCACATTGTGCATCTCTCTCTCCATTTTCATTTAACAAGTTTTTATTTATTAATCTCATCACTTTTCTCACTTGAGGTAAACAATACTCTAAAATTTATGGAAACTACCAAAATTCATTGGAGTTGGTAATCTAGGTTAGTTTGAATCTATTTTGGTTAGTTTGAGTTGGTAATCTAAGTTAGTTTGAATCTAATTTGGTTAATTTGAGTCTAATTTGGGGACACTTGGTTTTATAGTTTTGAATATTTCTAAGTTCAATAATAGCCTTCACATACATCATGGATATTTCTCTCGATTTTATTTAACATGTTGGATTTATTCACCACTTGAGGTAAACATATTCTATAAAATTTGTGAAAGATCCCCAAAGTTTCATAGGAGTTTATAATTGAGGTTAGTTTGAATATAACTTGGGCACACTTGGCTTTATAGTTCTCAAGATTTCTAAGTTTAGTGATAGCCTCCACAAACTAAAACCCGAGGTCTTGTTAGGAGAGTTATCTTGGAGTCATTTTTTAGAGATCATAAATGAATATTCTACTTTGTGATGTTTTTTTCTTCTCTCATTGACTCTAATAATACAAAATGATGAAGAAAACATCTAAATGAATAGAATATAGTATACAAATTACTATCTTACGAGGAAGCATCTAGCTTGGACAATTTTCATGCACACCCTAGGCTAAAATAACAACATTGTTCCTTGAGCTAGGAGATGTTTAGTTTAATTTTACTCTACATAAAATGTTTAATGAGTCTCCTTTAATATTTGCTAATATGGGAATAACATGATGGTCTAATAATTAATATGGAACAAATTGAATGAAAGGGACCTTGTTCTTAGGAATGACAAGGTATCATTTAATTAATGTGATAATATACTAAACCCAAATCATTATTAATCATACATCATAATGAAATATAATCCATAACACAAGAATTTCTCTTATACAATAAGTACTTTTCAAGATAATATAAATAGTGATATATTTTCTCAAGTGAGACAAGTATGGATGTGGTGCATGTCTCTTAATAAGTAGATGTTAGAGTCACTTATGATGTGGATCCCAACACGAGGTATGGTCACCTTAGAGGGAACCCACTAACACCGATATAATCCATCATTGACCTCTAAGATTTATAATAAATGACATTTAAAAGTCATTGGGGCCACAAATCAATATTAACAAAAATATCCCCAACATCTCTACTTAAGGTTGATGTGGGAACACAAATAAAGAGAGTTGGCATAAATGATATTTGACTATGTAAATATTACGTCCCATCGCCCCCTCTTCATATACACTTGGGAAAGATGTGGTTAACAAAACATTGACCAAATAAACATCAAAATAATGCCCCTTAATTTTGTTTGAAGAGGGAACACAATGATGACAACACCCTAACCACGATGAGTTGCAGAAACAATTTTCAATGGAGAGTGTATATGTAGGACCATAGATTCCAAAACAACTCAACATGAACCTTCTCGAAAGTGACTTAACAAACATGAGTTTACATAAAGAGTATTTCTTCAAAACCGTAGCCTCAAAAACACTTTCACACAAACTCATAATCAATGAAGTAAGGCATATGCATGAGTGGTGAATGCGGTAACTCAAATCCACAATGTTGTCAAAGAATAATCTAAAAAGAATGGACACAAAATATGACCAAAAACATGCTAATGTTGAAAATGATTCGACAAAGTTGAAAACAAGTGTCAAATATCAACAAGAATGATCCACTCATGTAAACCAAGAGCCATGGTGAGGCTGGGAGTGATATGATGGATTTCCTATTGAATATCAACACAAATGATCTAAACAAGGAAATAAAGAGTGTTGACCACATGCTTCTAAGAAAGAGGGTCAACAAGGTCAACACGTTCCTCAAACACATGCAAAAATATAGGCTACCCACGATAAAATCATTTTATGCCACACATGCAAGAATTGTACAATAAGGAATAATTGCCATTAAAAAGTATCAAGAAGAGATTGCAACTACAATGAAACAATTAGAAATAATGATGAGGACTATACCACTACACAATTGATGAAACAAGTCGATATGAAGTACTCAAACTGTTGGATTACTAAGAGGGGGGTGAATCAGTAATATCGTAATTATAATATTTTTTCTCCAAATAATCCAAGTGTTATATCAATGTAGAATTATTATCCAATAATGAACAATCACCCACATACACAATACACTAGTGTTTTACGTGGAAACCCAAATA
>WSFP011318911.1:0-41499 GCA_009831015.1 Picea engelmannii | reverse complement strand
ATGTTGTTTATGAGTCTAGGCCTTGTAGTGTCATTGTTACTTTGGGAGGTCATCTCTATAGGGTACCAGTGGTAGTTATGACTATCACAATTTCCTTTATCTCGATGAATTAATGCATGAAGGAAATATCTCAAACTAGGATATTTTTCCTCTTTGTGATTTATTCAAAAGGTGAATGAAAGATCATTGTAACTACCATGACCTTTGCATGAGATCTCTCTATATAGAAAAAAGTAGATGGAAAAGATAGTGGAAGAATACATAGATATATTTGCTTTGATTGCATGGGTGCCTTTGCATTTTTAGTTCAAGCATTCAATTGATTAGATACTTAGTTCTCCTTTACCTATTGGCTCAGTATACAAATTCTCTCTTCTAGAGAATGAAGAAATCAAAAATCGTATTCAAGATATCATCCAAAAAGACTAGATTAAGTCAATCTTTTCACCTTACTGGAGCCCAATTCTATGTGTAGAAGAAGGATGGGACATGGTGACTCTATATTGATTATAGAGATCTAAAAAAATATCATAATAAAAAACTAATATCCAATCCCTCAGATTGATGATATCTTTTGTCAGCTCAAGGGTGTCAAGCTTTTCAATAAGATTGATTTGAACTCAGGCTACCACTAGGTGCTAATTGAGCAAAATGATGTACAAAATACCCCCTTCAAGTATAAAGAAGGAATTTTATAGTGGTTGTTCATGCATGTTTTCTTGATTAATGCTTCAGCAATGTTCATGAGAATGATAGATGATATCGTGTGATTATTCACAAATTCTTTTATGGTCATATAATTGGATGATATCATCATCTTCAAAAAAACTTAGGTAGACTTTTTGCAACACATTCAGTAAACCTTGAGCACCCTATGGAAGTGACAAGTTATATGCCAATATGGAGAAATTCTCATTCGACATTTAGATAATACAATATCTAGGATACATTATGGATGAACATAGTGTGCATGTGGATCTAGCCAAGATCCAAGTCATTTGCAATTGGTTGGCCTTGATGAATCTAATAGAGTTCCACAATTTATTTGGCTTCATTGACTTCTATCACAAGATTGTGTTGGGTTTCTCTCATGTCTCTTGGCGCCTAATCCAAGTGACCAAGGGTGGGGATGGACCTAATTACATTTGGGTTGAGTCACAACATAAAGCATTTGAAGATTTAAAACATTATATTTATTTGTCTCTAGTATTCACTTTACCATATTCTCAACAGCCCTTCGAGATTGATACAAATGCTTTAGATTATGATATTGGTACATTCCTGTTAGCATGGACATATATTAGCCTATCACAACGAGGCACTCTCCAATGAGGTTCATAGGTACCCCACCTATGACAAGGAGATGTAATCCATTATGTAGTTATGTCACCAATGGAAGCATTGCATTTTTGGGAAGGAGATTATCAACCACACTAATCAAAAGCCCCTATAATTCATGAAAACACAAGGAAATTTATAAAATGTCAATCAACAAAATATACAAATCTATCCAATCATCAATGTAGGGTATCTCCTTCACTAAGTAAAGTGGCTCATTGGGATCCAAATTTAGCAAAAGTTCCCCCATTTGATGGAGGAACTTGACACAATGGGAACCATTGCTTCCTAATGGGGGACAACTAATATAGGTGGATATTGGCATCCACCCACCTATTCAACTGACTCATAATGGTTCCACATCTTGGTAGTTCTATTACAATTTCTAAGTCTTGAACCTTCGACACATTTTGTGGGCATTTCCCTTGCATTTTTGTCAATTGACAAAGTCCATATAATCTCTGATTGTGTGGCCTGCAAAACACATAAAGAATGGATTGGTCTTTGTAATGGTCCAACAAATTCCTTAAACAAATTTTGTATGCAAAATTTATGGCCTCAAGAAGTTGATGTATCAGCTAGCCTCCTTGGCACCTGCATTCCTTTGACCACATCATTTCCTAGGGTTGGGGTTTTGGATATTTAGGGTTTTTTCATCTTAGGGCATCATATTTTATGTTAAAAGGAATTTTTGGCCTCTTGTAATTTTGTCTTGTGAATGAGTGTAGATGACACATATCTCTTCAAAGATAATCTACCACCATTCTAACTAGTTTGTATTGCTTTGCGGTTTACAATTTTTTTCGATTTCACTCACTAATAGAATTTGGGTTCCATTGTATTATTGTGCTCTTTGAAATATTTATGTGTTTCCCTTTATGTGTATGCCTTGATCCGAATTTTAGGGGGTATATGGTCTAAATTCGGATGCAATAGTCATAAATCAATAAAGCTAATAGATTGTCCATGTGGATCAAGGAGATGCCCACCTCGTCATTAATTAATTGGGTTAACAAGTTGCCCATATGGGTCAAAGAGAGTCCCACCTCTCCATTATTGTATTGAGTTTTATTTTCCACTACTTACTTAGTTGGGTAGTTAGATCTATTATTATAATAATAGAGACTCATTTAATGAGCTCTTTCCATTATTATATCGGGTTTTATTTTCCACTACTTAGTTAGCTAGGTAGTTAGATCTATTATACTAATAATAAAGACTCAATTAATGAGATTTTTTTTACTTTGCCCAATGGATCATTTTGTAATGTTATATAAAGGCCTAGCAAACCTTCTCATAATATCAAGTTACTCATTTTGGCTTCTCTCATATTTTATATTGTTCATTGTGAGATTAATTATCTCTGAGTGATTTACTAGTAATTAGTTTTAGAGGTCTGAGTACTTCATTTACATGTTTTTTTCCATGCTTATTTTAATGCAATATTGGCACGTCTAAGCGACTCCTCTCTCAGTATTTAATCCATCCATATCTCAACCCCCGAGATCTCGATTAGTGGTATTAGAGCGGGTACGCTCTCCATCAGAACAAGGGTTTCAAGCATGTTACGGGTTCAAACATTTGCAGCAATCACCAACCTCCTTTTGGTACTATCGGAATCCATTTTCTGGGCCATACATTGTAAGCATCACAGTTGGTCCACAGGCACTACAGGGATTTATTTTTTTACCCTCGGATCTGCGTTCACCATTACAACGAGAACCATACATGGATTCACTACATCTATACATGGATCCACTACATCCATTGGTCTATAACATTTTCAACAAATTTGCAGGGTGTCCATGCTTCCCACAAAGGTTCCACAACCTCTACAACTCATGATGCTCTACAAACCCTTTGCATCCTTTGTGGCCCTCTACACTCATCCAACTTTAAAGGGGTGATGCGACTTATACATAGCACTTCAGAGTCTCTACCATGGCTCATTGTAAATATCTCTTCAAAATATCAAATGGATATTTCATGGAATCTCATTTGGCTTCCTGGTTTGAGAGATATCATTGATTGAATCTTAGCATGTATTTGACCCAAGGAGGTCACGCGTACCACCATCTTCAACGGTATTTTTCTCCCTTCTCAGGAAAATAAAAAAGGATTTCCACATATGTCTGGAAATATCTCTTCAATATATCAAATGATTATTTCACATAATCTCATTTGGCTTCCGGGTTTGAGAGATATCATCAATTGAATCTCAAGATGTATTTTGACCCAAGGAGGTTGTGCGTACCACCATCTTCAACGGTATTTTTCTCCATTCTCATGAAACTAAAAAAGGAGTTCCACATATGGACAGAAATATATCTTCAATATCTCAAATGGGTATTTCTTGGAATTTCATTTCGTTGTCTATTTTATGAGATATCTTTGTTTGAAGCAGCACATGTATGTTACCAACGTGGTTGTGTGCCCTTCAACTTTGGCCTAGTTTTTCTCACTCCATGAGACACCTAAGAAAAATTTCCATATACCTATGGACATATCTGTTCAGTAGCTAAAATGGGTCTTCGACGGAATTGGATTTCATCACATGTAGAAGAAGTTATGAATAAATTTGTAGAAGGAGATTCAAAGCCTCCAAAGTCGTGATTTTTCCATTTTTATTAATATAAACGGTTATGGGTCAACCACACAAAATCCTTCCCTTCATTGGGAATTAGAACATTGTACTCATGGGTCTCTTTGTAGCATGGGTGAAATGATGGGGACCATCATTTTCTAAGGGGGGAGGAATGATCCGAATTTTTGGGGATATATGGTCTAAATTCATATGCAAAAGTCATAAAGCGATAAAGATAATAGATATTCCATGTGGATCAAGGAGATGCCCACATCCTCATTAATTAATTGGGCTAACAGGTTGCAAATATGGGTCAAAGAGAGTCCCACCTCTCCATTATTGTATTGGGTTTTATTTTCCACTACTTAGTTAGTTGGGCAATTGGATCTATCATTATCATAATAGAGACTTATTTAATGAGCTCTTTACATTATTGTATCGGTTTTATTTTCCACTAATTAGTTAGCTAGGTAGTTAGATCTATTATACTAATAATAAAGACTCATTTAATGAGCTCTTTTTTACTTTGTGCAATGGACCATTTTGTAATGTTATATAAAGGCCTAGCAATCCTTCTCATAATATCAAGTTACTCATTTTGGCTTCTCTCATATTGTATATTGTTCATTGTGAGATTAATTAGCTCTGAGTGATTTACTAGTAATTAGTTTTAGAGGTGAGGCTCCTCTTTGAGCCTCACCTCCCGAGTACTTCATTTACATGTGTTTGCCCATGCTTCTTTTCATGCAAGATTGGCACGTCTAAGCTCATCCTCTCTCGGCATTCAATCCATCCAGATTTCAGCCCTCGAGATCTGGATCATGCCTTCACTTCATTCGCTAAATAATACAAATCATGGTTACACATGCTTTTAATGATTGGATACCATCGTCTCTCATTTGTATTCACACAAATATCACTTGGTGATTTAGAAGAAGAGGTCCTAGAATCTAAACTTTTGTTTCTGATGTATATTGACTCTCATATTTTGGATTATGAGTTTTTTTTGTCAACATATTGTGTATTTATATTGAAGTTTCAACAATAAGTTGATTGCCACCTTTAATTTGGTTTATGTGGGGGTTGTTAAATGATTCACGGGAATAATAATCACCACTATAGTAGGTGGATTGTTCTAGGAGATGTCAAAGAGCATATACATGATAGGTTAGACTTGATATCATAGGTGGGAGGGTCATCTGCCATTATGGAGGCCAATTTTCATTCATTCCTTGATGATGGTCATGTCCAATTACAAGGTATTATTGGAATATTTTTATGAGTAGATCATGTTTCATGCGGAAAATATTGGGGTCCCTATCATTTGTTTCATTCTATCATCATATTCTATTGTCAATTTGATTTGGTGATGCTTTTCATATTTCTTTTGATGTTGTTGAGAAAGTTATCTCCCTTGACAAATCTTGACCCTCAAATCAAGGATGAAATTTTTGGATTCATATAGTTGGGAAGAGAAATTGTCTTTCTAAAATTGGTCCCTAGATCTATGGAGATTAGTTTCTATTTTCAGTGGAAAGATTTGTATTTTTAATTTATGGCAAGTAATGACAATACAAGTTATTGTTTCTCATGTTTTCAACTAAGGATTATATGCATATATTTCATGTTGGCTTCTAGCAATGTGTTATTAATTTTGATATTGTATAGAAGGTTTGAATATACCTTTCAATTGTGTTAAGAATGTATTAGTTTATTTAAGTTATGATTATTCTATTGACTGTATTGGATACATCTCTAATTTTATTGAGAATAATTCTATCTCCATGCAACATTTGTATGTCTTTATTTGTGAAGCTCAATACAACAACAAGAAATGAGGTGTATAAACTTTATCCATGTCAAATGGATCAATGTTGGATGATGGTATTCAAAGACACCCAACTCAGGTATCGGAATCAAAGTTACAAATTTTGAAACTTTATTTTGAGTTTTCATTTTGTTGATACCATATGATATGTTGTTTTAATATTGATATCCATTTGTAGATACCATGATGACTCTCTGAAGACATCATATAGAAATATTCAACTTTGGGAGAAATTGCCACTCAAGCCATATGCCTATACATGTTACATGCCTCTAATTTTACGAAAAGTAGTGGATAACAATAATGACAAGTATTTCATTTTTATTACTTTTTAAATGCTTTATAAATTAATCATGAATAAGTCAATATCTCTTTGCATCATTTAACTTGGATAATGATGCATTATTTGCGCTTTTAACTATTTGTATTTGTGGGTTTTAGGAAGAAAATAAGTTTTGTGTAGTTTTTATCTATCACTTTTCCTTAGTAGGTGACTTGGTGTTAGTTGATGCACATGTTGATTTGAATTTAATGAAAGATAACATATAGTGATTGAGGTAATAATGTCCACTCACTTTTTACCTGCATAGTGCATTCTCAACCAATAAACATAAGGGCTTCAAATAACCTTGAGTTTCCTTGAGTGTTTGATAGAATGGTTGTATGAAACTTGGTTCCTTAAAAGGCAATGACTGTGGGATAGTGTTACTAGCTATGCATATTATTGTTGATATTATGGGTGCATAATTGAATTTCCCACTCAAGTTGAAATAAATTGATGTGGCTTAGGAAATCTTATTTGGGCAAGAATTGTTACTAGTAAATCATTTTTGAAAGGCATGAGTGGAAACCTAAAGTCATCCATCTCCTTCCTTTATCATGGGAATTTTCAACAATTAAATACCAATTTTTATGATGCCCATGCAATAGCCTAAGAGATGCCCAATGATGGGAAATCAGTCTCATGCCAATCGACTTGTAAATATGGATAGAAATGTTATTGCATCAATGTGTTCGATAATTTTCCTAAACATAGTGGCATGTGTGGGCACACCCTACTAATGATTTTAGAAACTTGTGGCAAGTTCCAAAAGAGGAAATGCACTAACCTAACTCACATAGATATTTTTAATCATTGAAGTGGTTTGTTTCCACATTAATTTGTACATATTTGGGTTTTAAATCGCCAATATGTTGTATGTGTCCTTAAAACTCCAAGCTAATAAAATCTATATGATCGGTGTTGTTATTAAAGGAAATCAACTTCCTTTAGTTTAGTGTTAAATCCACTTATTAAAAAAATAATCTAACACTCACTAGGTATATGACGAGTGCCTAAATTGGGATACTTTCAGCACCCGTCTAATACCCTTTTGCTTACCATTTTACATTGATCACTTCATTTTTGATACTTTCCTTATCTAGTTTTCCTAACTTATCACTAAGGTATGAATCCTTCCCCATATGCCATTATTACGACATTCTTTTATATTTCTTAAAGGAACTTGATACTTTCATGTACTAATACTGCTACATAGGAGTAATACAACAGTTGTAACTCCTCAAAGTGGTTGCAATACATCTCGGTTGCAACTTCAAGCGCACTTTCTATTGTTGCAATTCCAGACACAATTCAACTGTTGCAACTCCAAGTGTACTCTTCGTGTTGCGACTCCAACTAACCGTTGTGATCCCAAACATGTTTTTAGTTGTTGCGATGCCAAACACGTTTTCAGTTATTGTGATTCCAAACATGTTTTTTGTCCTTGCGACTCCAAGTATATTGTTCTTGCAAATCCAAATTTAAATCCATCAGCACAGCAGTCAATACTGCAACTGACAGTTAAGAAATGGTCTTCATAGAGGAAAGCGACAGGAGGCAAATAGATGACCAAAAGAAGAATCGGTTTTTCCTTCCAAGTCAGCACACGCAGATCACTTCCAAAATTTAGCAAAATCATTGTAACTGAATGAATAGTCGGATTCTCACAGTTGTCCATCCATTCCTTTGTATAATTTTAGACAGTAATCATATTGTATAAGAACCTCAACTTCCCCAGAGTTGAAAGAGGAGAATTCGGGTGATAATCATTCAACTGTTATTGTATTCTCATACTTCTGTAATATAATTTCAATTCCCACTATTATTCATGTGTTGATGTGTTTGTGATCGTGTGATCATGGTTTCATAGCTCAGTGCCTTGCCTAAGGGGGTAGGGCCCCCTCTTTATTCAAGTACTTCATGTATATTAGCGTAGGATTTAATATTTCAATTATGTTCATTTGTTTCACTAATCATTTCATTTCTTAGTTTTTTGTAATTCTAATCTCGTAAAACAGTGCTTGCAATTTGTGTGTGATTGATATTTAATTTCCTGTTGTTGAGGATTAGCAACTTTAATTGGAATTTAGCATTGATTTCATTTCTATGAGTTCATGATCACAGACGTTGCTACATCTCTAGATACTGCAATTCACATCATTTAAATTATGTTGTGTTGGAATTTACATTGCTACAACTTGCATTACTACAACTCGTGTCCCAGTGATTTCTTTTGTGGTGCAGCTTCATTGTTGCAACTCACGTTGCTACAACTCTGCTTGTAGTTGCACTTTGTTTTGTTTTATTTTCAATTTGTGATAGCTTAGTATTTTGGGATTGATATTACATTAGATTGTTATCAAATGTAAGAACACTCAATTGTTACAACAGAACAGGACCTTCATTCTACTTGAGCAAGTCACCAATAAAACAGTGTAGATTTAATTTATGCGAAGTGTGATTTCAATTTCTGCAGAGTGTGATTTCAATTTATGCAAGTGTGATTTAAATTTCCGCAAAGTGTGACTTCTATTTCTACAAGTGTGATTTCAATTCCCACAAAGTGTGATTTCAATTTCTGCTAGTGTTATTTCAATTCCACAAGTGTGACATTTACTTTCATGTACTAGTCTAGTTTGGTGACTTAATCAAGTATCTTGAATCCTCGATTTGTGACATCAAAAGTAATACAACTCCTTAGCTAAAATAACACTCCTTTAAAATATACGGTGCACAATAGTTTAGAAGTAAAATAACACCCTGGATTGATAATTGAATGCACAACTCTTCAGTTGCTCATTAAGTTAATTAGGAAGTAATTGAAAAGTTTGTCAGTATATCAAATTACATTTTTGGAGGATTTATGATTGAAATCGTTTGTTATGACCTTGATTTGCTAATATGAGATTGGGACATTGAATCTATAGAGACATAGATAGCATTATCAGTATGTAATATGATTTCAATCGAAGGTTAACTTACAATTTGAAAAAAAAAAACATGGCTATGCATTCAATAACCATGAATTCATTACAATAGGAAAACAAATTGTTGGTTGAGAGTATGACTTGAAGGAAAGCAATTGTACACAATTTTATAAACTAAATTATGGGTATTTATTACACTTGAAGCAATGAATTATTTTGCTAGAAAAAATTGAAATTGATTGGTTTTATTTGAATTGTTGTTGTAGTAGTTGTGCATAGTGAAAAGACATGGTAGATTTATTGTTGTAGTAGCCATTGTGTAAGAAAGATGGATCCATTAATTTTAGTAATACCAACACTCCTATTTGTGGAGCTTTGTTGAGCCATTTAGACATGAAATAATAAAAATATAGTATTACAAACATAATCTCAAAAGTGAAATCTATCATGTTGATTGCAAAAGAGTTTATTATCGATAGTGCAAGTAGCCCAATGTCTTGGTAAGCAATGTGAGAGAAGATGATTTGACACAAATCGAGTTGGATACATATGTATGTGCAAAGTAGCCTTATTGATTGAATATCAATAGGTGAATTCCTTCTCCTTTGATTAAGTGTGTATTTAGTAAACTATAATGCCTTCCCCTTCTGTTAAATTCATATCTTATGTTGTTTAGACTAGTGGCAGAGGTATAATTCAATAGACAAAGAAAGAGTGAATCATGAATTAGTTCAATGCATTGATTCAAAACAAATTTATTACCGGCCAATATGTTTACTATTTTACCTATTTTGGAATTTCATTAACAAAAACGAAGTTTAAGTCCCCTTCCATTTTGTTCAAAGTTATAGTAGTAGTCGTTCAATTTTTAAAATAGTGTTGCCTTTGATGTTTTATTCAAAAAGTAAGTTTAATTTATTCTTTGTTTCATTGTACCAACTTGAATTTCTTTCCATATTGTTTTTTTACAAACACTAGAGTTTTTGTATCTTTCTATTAATCCATAATTTGAGTTATTATTCTCTATAGCACTTCCACTCTTCACTTACAAGGAATATCCTTTTTGCAGAAGAAATCAAGGAACTTTCTTTGAAGAAACTTGTGTGGGATGAATTTTATCAATCTCAAAGATTGGTTAAATTCAACTTATCATCATCTATGAAAAACAATATTCCATTGACTAGAGAAAGTAAAGAATCAGAAATCACTTGGAAACCTTAGTCACATACCTTTAGTCTAACTCAATCACAAAATAGAGAATAGTCAAACATGTGTCATGCAACAAGCCAATTTGTTATGAAAACATTTCTAGTTAGGAACAACTCCGAAATGGAAGGTATAATTAATATCAACATAATTCCTTACTCGCATCATTGCAATTCCAAAAACCTTATGTTGGAAAGAGATAGCTAGTATTATGGTTTGAGAATCACTTTAATGCTTAGTGTTGGGAAATCATCTTTGGGGAAGGTATAATAATTGTTGACTTGAATAAAAAAACCTAGATTGTTTCATCTCATCAAATAAGTATAGCATATACATCGTAAACTATATTAAACACTTGTCTTAGTTGACGGTGAAGGAAGGATTCATATGGTGTCACTCACCTCTTTAATTATGACCCTCTTTAGTTATAGTCACAACATAAGTAATAAGGTTTGGATTACTTGGAATCCTATGCACATCCATTATAGAAATGCATCTAAAGTCTTGATGTTTGTGTCCATGTACAAATCAAATTAGTCAAAATTAATGGAGAATTATTACATTGATTCTAGTAATTTTGGAATCTCTTATAATAATCATAATCAACCCCTAAGGAAGATGATGAGAAACATAGTGACAACAAGGTTGAATTTGGAACCCCTTAACTTAAATCAATTCCATCTACTTCAGTTTTTTTCCCAACATAACAAATATCCCTATTAATGGACTCATGCTCCTACTAATATTTATTATTTTGTGTATTATGTATTCATCAATGCACATAGAAAAATAACTAAAAATGGCTATATAAGTTATAGAAATGCACTCACATTTTATTTTTGTAGGAAATAATAGCAGTACACAAATGTAAAAAAGATTTCTTTCACCAGTACCAAGGTATTTATATATCTTGTTTCCTATGTGTTTTTCTATGCAATCTCCATCTCACAATTATGTGTTTTTCTATGCAATCTTTGTCTCACATTTAAGTGTTTTCCCCGTCTTATTCTCGTATCGACAATCCATGATAGTGGTCATGAGTTCAAGCAAAGAAATGGTGACAAATCATTGTTGTAAGAGCTTGACAACATTCATGATTTTTCAATGATGTTGGGCTACAACGACCATTGATTCATCACCATGGTTGGGTTTGAACTCAAAAATGTAGGAAACATTGTTTCACATTGCTAGCAATGATTTCCATAGGGAAGAATGTGTATTTTGGGGATGGGGGTTGCTTATCAAAAGGTATCCCCTAGCGTTGATATATCGACATTAGGGAACATTGTTATAGTAGCCTAATCATTGTTTTATTGACATTTGTAATGTCATTTTGGTTTCCTAGACATCGCTAAATCAACATTTGAAAGGTCAATACAATGGGAGGAATGTCAAAATTCAAAACACTTTCGATGAAAAATATGGATCTTTACCCTTGGTTTAATGATACTTAGGAATGTCATTAAAAAAATGTTTAAAGATGAAACAATTGGCATCGTCAACAAATCAACATTCTTAAATGTAATATTTCGACATTTTTAATTTAAGAATTTCATATAGAGATGTTTAGAAAATGGCATCAAATTAAAAGAAAATTAAAGTAGGATGATTTTCTTGAAAGACTTGATTTCAACATTTAAACATCAATACAATGTCATGTCAACATCATTTTTTGACCCCAAATGTAGTAGTGTTACTATCTACAAAAACAGAACATGGCTTTGATAAGTAACAAATTGTCAACATAGGACATGGAACTTAAAGGCTTCGATATTATGCAACAACATAAGATACATAATGCAAATTATTATAACATATTTATAGTCTCTGAGAGTTCAAAATTTAAATCATTTTTAAAATTATTAACTAAAAGATAACCTCGAGTCTTATTGGAGAATCTCCTTGCACAAGATATCCAACAATGTCTAAGATCAAATCAGGGTTACTTTATCTAAAGTAAATTCCCACAATGGTTCCTATCACCATGTGATGATGTCTACTCCAAAGAAAAGATACTCTTATGAAAGCATCCACTAGATAAATGTAATCATTAAAGCGTAGACATTACTACTAGCTAAATGCCAACTACTAGCTATGTTTTGTGTAGGCCTTGAATTTGGATAGTACTTGATCATTTTATTATCATTTTGTGCATTGGAAATGTTGCACTAGATTATGTCATCATCATCTGGATAATCGCCAATCCTCTCTATAAGAATCATCCATCGATTCATATCATGAATCTACCAAACTAGTTTTTATAGTAATGGTGTACAGGAAGATCTTTTGCTAATAACAGTTGGGTATGTGTTACATTCTTTGCCTCATGAAACGTGTCACATTTTTGCCTCATTTTTTGTGTTGCCTCAATTTTCATGTCCATTGTTGGGTGGTTTTTTGGCACATGGTTTTTTGTCAATGGTTTTCTATTTCTGGTTAAGGAATTAGGGTTGTTGACTTAATCCAGATCATTGAGTTATGGTTCTAGATTCCATTGGCTCCTATAAGTATATTGTATTGTAAACAATGTATCATTATGAATGAATATAGAATATGTTGGTTTTCTCAGTTTGGGTTTCCAGGGGAAAAATCTGTGTAATGTTTATATTTTTCCTTGTATCTTTTTTGTTCTTTTACTGAAAATCTATCTGCAGTAAATATTGTATAAGGTTAAAATCTACATTTGGTATCAGAGCTTTGTTGGCTTCAAGGGGACGCCTTTGTGATCAAGGGTTTGGCTCGGGACTATGATAAGCCTTGTTACAGTGGGAGATCTGTGGTATTGATTTTTTAGGTGAAAATAAATGGCGAGCAATTTGAAAATGGAGATTAAGAAGTTTAATGGGCAAAGTTTTGAGTTGCAGAAACTCAAGATGGAAGATATGTTGGTGGACAGAGATCAATGGATCGCGGTAGATCCAGGCGAAGACAAAAATCCGACTGTGTCTCTTAGATTCAGTGTTATTGCATGTGTCAAGGGAAGCTACAGCCAAGGATTTATGGGATAAGTTGGGGAATTTGTATCAATCTAAGTCCCTAGTAAATAAACTATTCCTGAGAAAGAAGTTGTATAACCTGAGGATGAGAGATGGAGACTCGATGGCAGAGAATTTGAATGCCTTCAATATTGTGGTAAGCTAGTTAGTATCTGTTGGGATTAAAATTTAAGATGAAGATAAGTGTATCAGTTTATTGTGTTATTTACCAGACTCGTGGGATAGTCTGGTTGTGGCCATAGGTAATACAACTGCCTTGAAGTTTGATGAAGTGGTCTCATCCTTGTTGTCGTAGGAGATGAGACAGAATAATATGGAAGGACAGAGCACAAACGCATTATTTGCAAGAGGACGCTCCCAAGAAAGAAATAGATCTAAGTTCTCAACTGGGAGATCTAAGTCTAAGTGTAGATCTAAATCTCCCGGAAATTTTGTAAAGGTATGTTGGAGATGTGGAAAAGAAGGGCACTACAAGAAGCAGTGTATATCCAAAGTTCAAAGTTGAGAAAAATAAAGGATCTGAAGAATATCCTTCTACAAAAGAAAAGACCTCCAAGGAAGAAGGAGGGGATGTGTACTTGGATTCTTCAAGCACACATGCAGATCATGAGGCATGGTTGGTTGACTCAAGTGCATCCTTTCATATGACTCCCCACAGGGAGTGATTCTGTGAATATGAAAGGTATGATGGAGGTAATGTTTTCCTAGGTGATGACTCGACAACCAGAATCATAGGTCGATGAAAAGTTAAGTTGAGGCTCATAGATGGAAGGATTAGAACACTACCTAGTGTTCTACACATCCCAGGATTGGCTAGAAAATTGATTTTTGTAAGCAAAATGGACGATGCAAGGGTAAAAACAATATTTGAAAAGGAAACATGTAGGATGGTTCGAGGAGCAATGGTGTTGTTGAAGGGAGTTTGGTTTGGAACTCTGTATAAGTTGCAAGGAAGCACTATTAGTTATGGGTCTAATAGTTCCATTGTTCCTGATATTGGAGTTGAAGAATAAATAACTCCTCCAGTCTCTAGAGAAAAGGTTATGGTGTGGCATCAAAGACTGGGGCATATCGGAGACAAGGGTCTTCGATTACTACATGGTAAAGGTATGGTTGAAGGTATGTCTAACTACTCTATGGATTTTAATTTATGTGAACATTGTGTATATTGGAAGCAAAATCGAGTAAGATTCCCCTCTGATCCAACGAGGGCAGAAGGAATTTTACAGCTAGTTCATAGTGATGTTTTGGACCTGTGTCGATCTCATCATTGGGAAAATTTGTGTACTATGTCTCATTTATAGATGACTTCTCGAGGAATACTTGGATATATTTCCTCAGGAATAAATCTGAAGTCTTTCATGGGTTTAAAGAGTTTAAGGCTCTTGTTGAGAATCAAACAGAGAAAATAATTAAGGTGTTGAGGATAGATAATAGCGGAGAATTCTGCGGGAATGAATTTGAAGAATTTTGTAAGAAGTGTGGTATAGCAAGGTGGAAGACTACTCCATATACACCTCAACAGAATGGAGTTGCAGAAAGGATGAACAGGAAGTTGATGGAAAAAGCAAGGTGCACGCTCAGTGGTGTCGGGTTAGGGAAAGAATTATGGGTAGAGACAGTGGGTATTGCATGTTACATGGTAAACATTTCACCTTCATCAGTGTTGGATGAAAAGACTCCACAAGAGGTATGGACTGGTAAGAAACCTTCTCTCACACATCTCAAGGTATTTGGTTGTGATGCATATGTTCGTGTTCCAAAGGAAAACATGAGTAAGATAGATAAGAAGGTTGAAAAGTGTATATTTATTGGATATAAAGATGGTCTCAAAGGTTATAAGCTTTGGAACCCATAAACTAAGAAGGTAGTGTATAGCCTAGATGTGGTATTTAAATAAATGAAGGATGTTGTTAAACAGGAAGTCCTACCAGGTAAGGAAGAACTAGAGAAAATAGAGTTTTATTTAAAGGATGAAGAATCAGACTCTACAAAAGAACAGGAATCAGAAGAAGAAGATCCTCATACTACGGTATTGAGGAGATCGATTTGAGAAATAAGGCTACCAGAAAGGTATACTCCATCTTATTTTCGTTTAAATTTTGTTTTGTCTATTATTGATGATGATCCTAGAACTGTCATAGATGTAGTGGATTCAGAGGATGGAAATATCTGGAAAAAGGCCATGGACAAAGAAATGGCAGCCTTGGATAAGAATGAGGCTTGGGATCTAGTGGAGTTGTCGACTAGAAGAAATCTCATTGGCAGCAAATGGGTATTTAAACAAAAGTTGAATGTAGAAGGCAAAGTGGAGAAATACAAAGCTCGGTTAGTAGCAAAGGGTTATTCCCAAGTTGAGGGCACTGATTTTGGTAATATTTTTCCTCATGTTGTCAAGTTAAACTCTATAAGATTTCTGTTATTTGTTGTTGTTGCATTTGATTTTGAAGTAGAAGAGATGGATGTGAAGATAGCATTCATACATGGGGATCTAGAAGACGAAATCTATATGAAGTAGCCAAAAGGATTTGTTGTGAAGGGAAAGGAGGAGTTGGTATGCAAGCTGAAAAATTCCATGTATGGTTTAAAACAATCACCAAGGATTTGGTATCAAAAATTTGATACTTATATGTTGGGACTTGGTTTCACAAGAAACAAAGAGGATCATTGTGTGTATTTTAAATTAATTGGTGATCATTTGATTTATTTGGTCTTTTATGTGGATGACATGTTGCTCATAGGAAACAACAAGGAGATTATCCAGGATGTGAAAACGCAATTGTCCTTTAAATTTGACATGAAGGATCTCAGTGCTTCAAATTTCATTTTGGGCATGGAAATTAAAAGAGATCAGAAAAAGAGGAAACTTTGGTTAAATCAAAGAAATATGTCGAGACAATATTGCAAAGGTTTAATATACAGGAACATAAATTGATCAAGGTTCTTATTCATGTTGGTGTAAATTTATATGCAGATCAATGTCCCAAGACACATGAAGAGGAGGAGAACATGTCTTGTGTTCCATATGCCAGTGCAGTTGGTAGTTTGATGTATGCAATGGTCTGTACTAGACCGGACATTGCACATGCAGTGGGAGTTTTGAGTATGTATATTTCAAAACCAGGGAAGGATCATTGTGTTAGCGTCGGAAGTCACTCATGGATTGCTTGCAGGAGCAGAGTCCGACGCCCATCAGTTTTTATGTCACGGTTTGATAAATGGGCGATCAAATGGGTAGAGACTCGAGGAGATATCGCTCTAACTCGGAGACTGGATCTAGTACGTAAAGAACAAAGGAGGTCTGGAATCCTAACTTCAGCCAATGGGTTGATTAAAAGATGCACAGGTGGAAGACGTAGTAAGAAGAGTGAACAAACAGCTCTGGGCACAGGCTTACAGCGGTTTGTAGGGGAAAAACTCTGAACGCAGGATCCTCCTGGTTCAGGGCTTCAAGAAACTGAATAGAAGACTTGACTGGATCCTCCAATTCCAAGTCATTCAGCGTTAAGGAAATCACAGGAACCGATTAGAGACTCTGTAACTATTACAGTGATCCATTACAACATCATCCTATAACAGCTACAACTCGACTGGATCCTCCAATTCCGAGCTGCTCTAACACAGTATAACAAAGATGTAAAGAAACTGGCATTCATAAGGCAAGAAGTCTCAGAAGTATATACATAACCAGAGCATCAGGGCTTCATTAAAGCTTTACAACCGGGAGCTCTGCTCAACCATCGATACCTTACAAAATACAAAGACTGAGTCTATATACTCAGAGAAAAACGCCTAACAGAGGCGTGCCTAGTCGCCCCAAGCTTAGTGTCTCTTCAGTCAAACTCATATTGATATTCCTTGTCGGACACCTCCTTAACTGCGTATGGCTCCCGCAGGGGAAGTAGATGAATCAGTAAATGTCGAATTAGCGTGTACAGACCTCTTCCGGCTGGTCGAGAACTCAGCATGGCTTTTCTGAAGGAATGGGTACACATGATCCTCTCGAGCGCACTGCTTATCAGACTCTCCATACTTCACACTTAATGAATGAAGAGAGGTTTCAACCACCCCTTCCTGCTTTCATTTACTTCAAGCGAAGACCAGGATCGAGGTCGGGTCTGATGGAAACTGGAAGTTGTGACGGGCCTCCCTGTGACTGAAACCTGACGCCTTTGGCCCCTTTCGTGCAGCTCTTTTCTTTCCCCAGTGACCATGGGCTGTGACCCTGTGTAAATTATTTCCTCAATTTCTGATTCTCCGATGCACCTTACGCGCTAGCCCATCCAAGCTATACAATGGTCCATGTGACCTGCTACCATATGACCGCAGCCATATAGCTTTCCATCGGGGTTTCGGGGTTTGCGACGCCAATGTGCATGCATCCTCCGGACTCGCGATTCTCCGATGACTCATGGTCGTTGACCTGTCAACGGTCCGTTCCCCATCGCGAAAGCCTACCACCTGTATTCCACTTGCTCTTGCGGTCCCACACGCTACCGGCGGTTGCCGAGATATCGCTTCTCGCGATCTCGCAACTCTGGAAGCAAATCTTTGCGGCTCCAACTCACGAACCTCCGAGTTAGCGATATGTCGATGCCACTTGGCGTTGTCTCCCTACAAGGATTGACCTTCCGACACCTGTCCCCCACTATGGTCCTTAACTCCGTTGGGAAATCATGTATCGGGATATCGCGATTCTCGTTGTCCTGTGCACGGGACTTTCAGTTCCCCGATCCCCGACTCTGCGGGATTTCTCGCCACGCGTTCCTGCTGACGGACGGTTCTGATCCAGTCGGGAAATCGTGGATCGCGATTCCTACATGCAAGAGTTTCTTGTCTTCAAAAACTCTGATTCTCCAATGAACTAAACCCCGACTCACCTTCTCTGCACACTAGGGGTTAACCCCGGCGCAACTTCTCGAGATCTAACGGCTGACGGGATTTCGTCGATCTCCTCTGTAAGATTCTGACCATCGATTTCCTTTGAGGATGGTTCTCGACTGCTGAAGACAAAACTTTGCCCGCTCGCTTGCTTGACTTGCTGCTACAAAATGGGATTCTCTCGTGATATGCACAGGTGCTTCCCGTGCAAGTTGTAGACCTGGGTACGCCTAATCTCGAGACAAGAAATATCGCTAACACATTGAACAACAATAAAATGGGTTTTAAGGTATTTGCGTCGCATTGCTAGCTATGGCTTGTGCTACCAAGGAAAATCGGGATTAGACAGAGTGTTGGATATACATGGCTTTGTGGATGCAGACTGGTCTGGAGATCTAGATCATAGGAGATCTACAAGTGGGTATGTGTTTAACCTGTTTGGAAGAGCAATAAGTTGGATGAGAAAAAGACAGTTTGTAGTGTCACTTTCAACTACATAAGTTGAATACATGGCAGCCACTCATGCAAGTAAGGAAGCAGTATGGTTACAAATATTGTGTTCAAGTATTGGGTTTGTACATCAAGCTGTAAGGATAGATTGTGACAGTCAGAGTACAATTTTTCTGGCAAAGAACCCGGCTTATCATTCAAAGACAAAGCATATTTCTATTCAATATCACTTTGTGAGAGGCATGGTTGAAGAAAAGAAAGTGTTGTTGATGAAGGTGGACACTTTGAAGAATGTTGCAGATTCATTAACAAAATCTGTGAGCACTGAGAAGTTCTCTTGGTGTAAAGGACCCATGGGCATTGTTGCCCTGGATTGTTGAGTATGTAACCCTCTGTATGCAAATAAAAAAACAAGTTGGAGAATGTTGGGTATGTGTTACATTCTTTGCACAAGTAGTAGTGTCTCGTTACGTTGCATCGGGCGTGCAAGGGCGTTTGAGGGGGGGAGCTAGGAAGCGTCACATTTTTTTCATTTTTTCCACTAGGAAATGTGTCCCTTCCTAGTGGAGCTTAGTCCCCCATAAATCTTTCTTTGTGGTCGGTCTACATGTAGCGATGTAATTATATTAATGATGTGAGTATTTACATATACAAAATCAGACTCCCTGGCCTTCGGCATCTAGGATCTCCGGCCTAATAAACACACAAGCCTCCCAGCTTATAAACACTTGGTTCACCATCCTATAAACATCATTACAATTCAACAGGGGCTCGGCCTTGGGTTATTACAATCCCCTCCCCTTATTTATGCATTGTCCTCAGTGCATCTTCCTTACATAATATCAACAAGATTTCCAAAGTATTCAAAAAGATGTGGGTATTCTATCTGCATAGCATCTTCATGCTCCCAAATTGCATCCTTAGGACCGTACCAAGTCCATTGGACCTTTACAAGCCATATGGCTCAATTCTGGAGTTGTTTGATTTTCCGATTCAGAATACATATCGGATGCACTTGAAAAGTGCTTCCTCCACCTGAATCACATTCCAATCAATAACATGATTAGAATCATGTATATATTTCTTAAGCAATGATACATGAAATACATTATGAATGGTCATAGATGCAGGCAATGCAATCATATAAGCTATTGGTCCAATCCTCTCTAGGATTTCAAACGGCCCACAATATCTAACTTTCAACTTGGAACAGTTTTTCAACTTCAGGGAACTTATGTTGGCCTTCACTTTCAAGAATACTTGATCACCCACTTTAAATTCCCTGTAAGTTCTACCCTTGTCAACGTAAATTTTCTTCCTGTCTTGGGCAGCCTTTAAATTATGTTTTATCTTCAACATTTTCTCTTCCATTTCCCTAAGAAACTATGGCCCAATCATTGCTCTATCAACTGGGTTGTCTCAGCTTATTGGTGTGTTTCACTTTCTACCATAAAGTGCCTCAAATGGGCCCATCTTTAGAGATGCCTGGTACCCATTGTTGTAGGAAAATTCTACCGAGTGTAGATAATCCTCCCACTTTGATAGTTTGTCCATCACATATATTCTTATCATATCCTCTATCACTTGGTTCACCCTTTCTGTTTTCCCATTAGACTTGTGATGATAAGTTGTGTTGAAGTTCAGATTTGTTCCGAACCCTTTGAATAATCCCCTCCAAAACTTTGAGGTAAACTTTGGGTCTCTGTCAGACACAATTGTTTTGGGAGTGCCATGCAAGCATGCTAATTATCTCATATAAATATCAGCAACCTGGGTTGCCTTGCGAGTAATCTTCATATGAATGAAATGGGAAACTTTAATAATCTTGTCCACCACCACCATGATAGCATCATGTTGCTTGCTTGTTTTGGGAAATTTGGTGATGAAATCCATTGTCACCACTTCCCACTTCCACTCAGGAATGGGCAATGGTTGCAGCAACCCAGTTGGGTGCGTATGCTCAGCCTTGACCTTTTGACAATCTAGACATTTAGCAATGTACTCAACAATTTCCTTCTTCATGCCTAGCCAATAATATTGGCTTTTCACTACTGCAATTGTTTCCTGATATCCTGGGTGTCCAGCATAAGGTATGTTATGCATCTATTTCAATATTATACTCCTCAATTCATGAGAATTGGGTACATAAATTTTGTTCCTGTATAGGAAAATTTCATCAGTGCCCAATTTATAATCTTCAACCTTCAGTTGCATTTTACCTTGTTGTAATTTTGTTACTAACTCTATGTACTGCAAATCTACCTTTGCAGCCTCAGAACAGTTTGATACATGCTAATGGATATAGCATGCAGTTCATGCACTCTCTTGCTAAGTGCATCAGCGACGTCGTTTTATTTTCTTTTGATGTGATTAATAGCAAAGTCATACTCACAGAGGAACTCTAACCATCTGCTCTGCCCTGCATTTATAGTTGGTTGATCAAATAGATATTTCGAACCATTATGGTCTGTCCTCAGCGCAAATCTTTTTACCATGACATAGTGTCTCCATTTATTTAAGGCATGCACTATGGATTCGAACTCCAAATCATGAGTGGCGTAGAGCCTTTCATGCTCTTTCAATTTTTTGGATTCAAAACATACCACAAATTCGTTCTGACTAAGGACTCCACCAAGTCCTTCTTTGCTTGCATCTGTGCAAACCACGAAATCTTCATTTGGATCTGCAATCCTCAGAATTGGAGCATTGATTAACAACTACTTCAATTGTTGGAAGCTCCCTTCACATTTTGTTGTCCATTGAAACTTCACCCCCTTCCTTTGCAAGGAAGTGATAGGGTGAGTGATCCTTGAAAACCATGCAATGAATCTTCTATAGTAGCCAGCGAGACCCATGAATGATCTAACTGTTGTCACATTCTTAGGTGTTTTCCACCCTTTAATAGCTTCAATCTTTTCAGGGTCCACTGTTATCCCTTCTTCAGATATGATATGCCCCAAATAGTGAATTCGGTTTTAATAAAATGAGCACTTGCTCAATTTGGCATACAATTGGTGCTCTCTTAACACTTTTAACACCATCCTCAAGTGATGTTCATGCTCTTCTTCTGACTTGGAATATACAAGGATGTCATCCAAAAATACAATGACAAACTTGTCTAAGTATTCCCAGAAAACACCATTCATTAAGCACATAAAAATAGTTGGTACATTTGGTAACCCAAATGGAACTATTGTGAACTCGTAATGACCATACCTTGTCCTGGAGGCAGTCTTTTTTATGTCTTCATCTATGATCCTTATTTGATGGTATCTTGACCTGAGATCAATCTTTGAAAATATATTTGCATCCTTTAACTGATCAAAGAGATCATCAATCATTGGCAAAGGATACTTGTTCTTTATAGTTACTTTGTTTAATTGTCTGAAGTCAATGCACAATCTCAATGTCCCATCTTTCTTCTTCACAAATAAGACTAGGGCACCCCAAGGTGACACACTTGGGCATATATACCCCTTCTTTAGAAGTTCTTCAAGTTTCATTTGCAGTTCCTTCAGCTCTGGTGTACTCATTCAGTAGGGAGTCTTTGATACTAGAGCTGCTCCAGGCATCAAATTTATAGAGAAATCAATATCTCTCTTTGGGGGTAGTCCTGGTATCTCCTTGAACACATCCTCAAAATATTTTAGGACTGCATGATCCTCAAGATTTGGCACCTTATCCTTAGGTGCTTCCTCCATATGAGCTGAAAATATTTGACAGCCCTTCATGTAACACTTCTTCAGCGGCATTGATGAGATCTCCCAGACAGTAATTGTCCTAGGAATTCCTTGGACTGTTTTTGGGTTCCCTTCCTCGTCCATGCAAGTAAATGCATTGTTATGGAAGTCTAAGACAGCATGGTGTTGGTCCAACCAATCCATACCAATTAGACAGTCATATGAACCCAAGGGAAAGATGTTCAAATCTTCCTTGGTACTTAGTCCCTTCATGTCCACTGGACATGATTTAACCAACTCAACAACTTTCTCTTGGCCCCTGTAGCCAGTTGTACCAACCAAGATTTCTCATGCTTTCTTCTTGGCAATTTCAATCTTTCCACAACTTTCGGATCTATGTAACTATGACTAGCTCCTAAGTCTATTAAAATAGTAAATGCATGGTTATTGATCATACCTTCTACTTCAATCATGTGTGATTGAAACTCTGCTTGTTTGTTTTCCAGGGCTGCATAGATCCTTGGTACACTTCTGCCCATGTCTTCCACTGTTTTTTTTGTTGTACATTGTGGACATCTCTCACTTTATCACTTTTGTGAGAATAATCTCTATACTTATGGTCTCCTTTATAACCCCAACATTGAATGGGTGTCTGCCTTGGCCTATTCGCACCTACCTCAACCATTAAGTGCTCTCTAAAAGATGGTTGTCCTTGAGGACTATTTCTGAAAAATGATGGCGTGTTCCCCTTCTGCCTATGTTCCCTCTTAAACTTCTTCAGCCTTCCCAAGCTATTTGGAAAGTAGGATTTCCTTTATGCTAATTGTATAGCACTTGGATCTCTTTATGGTTTCCTCCAAAGTCTTGAGATCATCATATTGAATCTTGTCATTGATGAAAGATGGCATCCCACTCAGGTATCTTTGGATCTTAATTGTCTCATCCTTGATGAAGGAGACATAATTCAACAGTTCTAAAAATATCCTTTCATACTCGGCAATGGTCATGCTGCCCAGTTTGAGTTCAAAGAACTCTTTCATCTTTTTGTCATAATACCTCTTGGTCAAGTATTTCTTCTCAAAATGTTTCTTGAATTCCTTTCATGTAACATTCTTCTCCCCGATGTGTTGCACTTGCACAAGCTGATCCCACCACATGGATGTATTTCATTTAAGTCGGTAGATAGAAATTATTCCTTCTACATGAGAAGAATAATTATGCAGTTGGAAATATTTTCTCATGCCCAGCAGTCAAGTCTCGGCATCTTCATCTTTCTTGTGCTCTCCATCAAAAGTAGGAGGTTTGGTCTTGTTCATTTCTCCTCTCAATTCATCCACCCCATACCTCTTATGATGCTTCCTGACATGAGATGGAATTGAGTTGTTGTGTGATCTCCTATTGGAATGTCTTCGGGAGTGATGGTGATGTCTGCTACCACTCCTTGATCTTCCTCTTTCCTCAGGGGTCATGTGGCTTCCTGACTTGTTGGAGCCACTCTCCTTATCCAACTTTTTTTCAATTTTGTCCAGGATCTTCATTAACATCATATTGAAGTATTCTTGTTGCTCTTTGGCTTTCATAATCCTTTCATTATCATCCTTGTGACTATGGACATCTATCTGCAATTTTATGATGGCCTCAGCCAGATTTATGTTATCATTATTTTCTTCTCCATGTCAATTGGATTTGGTTCCTTCCATACCCAACTGGACATGCATCCCTTTGATTTCATTTTCTTGACTGTAAGCCTCTTGTGCATCATCCATCTCTCTACACTTTGTGATAACTCTGCTCTATTCTGGAAGTTGTTGATTCTGCAAAATGTGCAGCCAACAAAACTTTGTCAAGCTAAATGTTCTCACTAATTTCATGAAAACATGAACCATTCTGATTCATTAATATATCAGACTTCTTTTTTTTTATTTCCTGAGAAATTGACTGTTCAGATCCAATTTATGGGTGAACAGTTATATTCTACTATTCAATACATTTCCAATGATTGCTTCTATGCTCAATTCTGAGTTTTGAGCAGGAAGTTATGGATACTTGAACAAATGTCCTTTCAGGGATACAATCCCTCTACATGGATTCTTCCATATCAGACTTGAATTGGTTCTTGGATTCATGTTGGATCCTCTTCTCAGGTTTACAAGCCTTCTTTACTTCATTAGGTATAGGTATGTACAAATCAAAAACCCCATGGACTCCTTCTCTAAGCCCTTCTCTGTTTTTCAAAAATAATTTTCAGGCACTTGGCCCTTATTCTTCAGCCCCCAATCTCATGTGACCACAGGTTGTGACCCAGTGCTAATAGATAGACGCTTATCCAGAGCTTCGAGACTTCGGGGCTCCAGAACTTCGGAGGTTCTCTCAACTCCAAACTTCCAATTCCTCGGAACTGGAAAACCCGTTGATTTTTCGATCACTTTAAGGTCGTCAGTCCTAGTCAATTGCGGAACTCGAACATACTCGTGGTTTAACAACAACCTCGACTTCCGCAATGAAAATATGTGCGATGGAGCAGAAATCAGCGCCCACCGTTGATCTTCCTCCTAATGGAGATCTACGATCCCAATTGATTGTGGAATGTTAAATAGCGCCCTCATTAATTTGTCTTTGGATTTCCGCAATTGTTCCTGTCCATTGATCTATTCTGTGTGGATCCGACGGTCACCCATTACTGATCTGGAATTTCTCCACGTATCCCCTCACGATCAACGGTCGATATTAACTATGTCCCTCCGGGAGTTCTCGACTCAAGCAACTTGCAACTCAATTCCTCCAGAGTACCACTTCTCCGGACCTTGGGATTTGGTGCCACGCGTCCTCTGTGATCAACGGTCAAGATGGACTCTGGCCTTCGGAAGTCCTCGACCTTGACTGCTTATGCCTTGAATCCTTTGGAGTGTCAATTCTCTGGACTACGGGATCTACTACTGTGTGTCCTCTACCGATCAACGGTGAGGATTTACTCTACTCTTCGAAGCTTCGGGGATTTCACCTTCCTCACACTTCATTCTTTCCGAACATCGAATTGGCAAACTCCCAAGGTCCACTTAGTACTACACACCCTGGGTGCTATGTGTCAGAAACACGGGGTGACACGCGGCCTTATCATCGAGTGACATGGGTCAGATTGTTATTGGTACAACAGGGTCTGTCAAAAATACAAAATCACATGGCACATGGCATGCCTAGGGAAGGTCCATGTCACCCAAGTGACATCATCATGCCACATCACATCCGTTGCTTCGAGACTTTGGGACTCCGGAGCTTTGGAGCTACGGGACTTCGGAAGATTTCACATATGCACACCCCAAAACTCTTGAACTTCGAATTTCGAACACTTCCACATCACCCTCGATGACATCATCGTGTCACGTCACTTCAGTGCTCTAGAACTTCGGGGATCTCTTCCTCCCACTCAACCACTAACCATTTCTTCCATAGTGTCGAATTGTCTAACTTCTGGACACTTGATAATCCGTTGACACATGTCTCTGATAACGGACGGTCCAGATTGGTTCCTGACTTCAGGACTTCGTGGCTCCAGGAGACTTCCCTACACTACACCACAAATTCCCCGAACCAAAAATTCCTGAATAGGATGATCTACTGACACGTGTCCTCATACATGAACGGTCCAGATTCACTCCGGAGTTTGGGACTTCGGGACTTCAAGAGAAAGTCCATTCTGCGCACGCATCCACCAATTTCCCTGAACTTTGAACCGTCGAACTACTTGGGAAATCCAACGGATCTCCTCCTCTTGAATGATCTATGGTTGAGAGTCACTTCGGGACTTCGGAGCTTTGTGCTTCGGCTCCTTTCTCAACAAAAACTTAAAAACCCGTCAAAGTAACGAAGTTCGAAGGACTTGATGGTTAACTGTCATGCACCTTCTCCAGATCTAACGGTTGTAACGGATCTGTCTTCCCTAGCACAGATCCTACAGCGCAAATTCAATATCGTGGTTATCAACCACGATTGTTGTAATAACTGCTCTGCCCCTCCTCTTGAGCTTTTCATTACCACCTAGGAGCTCTCTCAGCGCCCCTCTGGCACTCTGTACATCAAATCCCTATGGAATTTTGACTCCAAATTCCACACTCGTGGCCCATCTAGGTTCAATTCTGAAACCATGGGCTCTTACATCAATTTGTAAAATACCCAGCCACCCAGGTCGGGTCATGCCACTTAAAACTTTGATGCTCTAATACCAATTTGTAACGTCCCCAACCATTCCAGGGTCGGGCCATGCCACCTTACAGAAAGTCTCACTTTCATATGCGAAAGATACCATACTTAATAACTTGAAAACAACATCTACTTTATGCTAACATACATTTATAATGTAAATTTCGACAACATAACATTCTGCTACAACACATATTTATGCGGAATTAACAGAAAAACATACATGCAGCAACACACGTAATTCTTATAAATATAAAGACATGTACAGGATACACAGCATACAAATTAACATAGACATGGTACTTATTTTTTATGAGAAGACCACCAATTGCGTGCAAACCTTCCACGAACATCTCATCCTTAGACCACGCAGCTTATCACTCTCAGCAATGGGTCACCCTCGAGCTGGGACTAAACTCCACCAAGGCAAGGGATTCCTAAGCTAGGTTGAGACTACGGAAAGTCGCACAGTACAACGAGAAGGATTCTCTCCTAGGAGACAACTTACGCACACAACTCTCAACCTCTCATTCCCCACATGTTTGTCCCACCTAGGGAAGTATACACCTTCACTGTACAACATTCCATCGGTTGCTCCACTTCCCTTCCAGGGCTTCAGCAACAGGGCGGATAGGAATTCTCATAGCTCTGTAGTTGTTGTTGGGCTCCTTCCAGGAGACTTCACTTCCCCAGCAACCTTTCTCACCTAGAGAGAGTTGATCAATCCACAAGCCTAACAACCTGCTTCTTCTATCCATCCCTTAAGTCAAACGGGTAAAGGCGATGGAAGCAACAAAACTCGGGTATGGCACAAATGATGGCAGCAACCGAAAACGTTAAGGCATGGTACGGGCTCAAGTGAGTAGTGTGTGCCAGTTACAGAGGTCGACGATGGAGGAGTTCAACAATGGACAGAATGACTAGTGTGTGAGTGCATGGGGAGAATGGCAAGAATGGTGAGCGACCCCCCCACAACGATTGATTTCCCCACATAAAAATGCATTCTCCAAGATTGACACGTGGCTCTCTTGGGGGCTCGTTCCTCTCCACATGGAGTTCGTTCCTTTCCCCAAATGAACTTAGGATAATGGGGGTTATTTTCCAAACCTTTGTCTTTTAGGAAAATATATTATAATATTCCCTTGGGGTTAAGCCCTCAAGCTTAGCCATTTTTCCTAGCCTCTTAGCCCCTTCCCTTTCCCTTCCCAATGGAGCTTAGTCCCCCATAACTCTTTCTCGTGGTCGGTCTACACGCAGTGATGTAATTATATTAATGATGTGAGTATTTACATATACAAAATCAGGCTCCTTGGCCTTCAGCATCTAGGCTCTTTGTCCTAATAAACACATAAGCATCCCAAGTTATAAACACTTGGCTCACCAACCTATAAACATCATTACAATTTAGCAGGGGCTCAGCCTTGAGGTATTACAATTGAAGTGTACCTGCCCAGAACAAGAAAACAATGAAAAATATGGCAGTTTCAAGTACAAAATGATGGTAGTGCTTCAATAAGACAATGAACCTTTAAAATATATGATGGCTGATATAAAATTGCAGCAACATGAAAGTTTACAACAACAATAAGTATTTTATAAAATCTACAAGAAATATGCCTCAAAATTGCTTGAAAAGACAATGAAAATGTAGCTTTAACTAGGCAAAATGATAATCAATTGTCACCAGTAATTTCTTAAGTGTCTAGCAAGCATTAAAGGTCAGTTTTGCAGAATTTGTTGCAGTTAGATGGTTGTAGCAATCTTTTGTAACATCAGCAAATAGGTTAGTGATCTAGGCTAAACTAGGGTTAGAAATAGTCAGTAAAAGCTTAGGAGAAGAGTGTTTGAGTGTTTAATCAATCCTTCAATAAGAGAGAGACTAGAACTAGTGCCTTCTAAAGCTTATGGAGTCAAGTGGACAGCTTCTTCTAAGGCTGCAAATCAATATAGTGCACAAAATTTTAAGAGGGAGAATGCACAGGAGTAGTGACTTAAGTCCCCCTATGCATTTTCCTCAAGAAACAAGATATTATGGTGTAGGCAATTCTAGGCCCTAACACCTTACTGTCCTTAGGCTTCTTGTGGGATAAAACTTAGGCAAAGATAACTAGGTTAAAACCTTAGAGTGATGGCAAACTAAGGCTCTAGGGTTTCACTAGTCACTAGATCAATTCAATGAAAAGCTTGGCAAATAGAAAGCAAGAAAGTAGCAATTTAAGTTCATTACTTCAAGCATTAAGTATACCATGCAATTTCATAATCTTGTATGAGAAAATAAAACCATACATAAACCATTCAATAGATGACAAAAATGCAGATTTTACCTACTTGCACCAAGAATAATCATGAAAATACCATGCAAGATCACCATAAAAGCTTCCAAGATTGATCCAACTTGCAAAAATCAGCCTTATACAAGAGTGCGCCTCACAATTTAAGCCAATATCCCTTACTAGGGCACAAATTTAAGACCTCTCCTCTTCTGTGAAGAGTTGTGGTGATAAAAATGAATGTACTTTATATTTATTTATACAAAAAAGGTGACCTTTAATTAATTTTAGGTCAAAATAAGGCCGACCTGGCCAATTTACATTAAAATCCAAATTTGACATAAATAAAATTAATTATCATTTGAAGACACCTCCAAGGGTGACGTTAAGACCCCAAGGTGAACGTTGGGCCTAGAATGTAGAACGATTGGCCTCCAAAGGCCCCAGATGATGCCCACGCGTGCCACCAAGCTCACAACTGCCTCCAAAATGAAAACCCTAGCTTTGGATGACGTCCAGGGTCATGATGGTGACATCTTGGGCGTTCTAGGGCCAATGTCCAGAAGGAAGCGCAAGATCCCTTGGTTCTAGGTCTTCCAGGGTGCCTCCAAAGGAAACATCCTTCTTTCTTCCTGGTGCAAATATTTGATGTCTTCTTGCCCCTGGTTGGGGTTACAGGATCCATCTGTGGGCTTTAAGCCCGATGAAGGTCCGACCTAATCATTCCCTCACGTGTACCTGTCCACCGGGCAAGGTCCTGCAGCAACAAAAATTACGCCCTCCATGGATTCATAAGTCATAGGGATCATAGCATGTAAATCACATCCAATAATTAAATTACCCAAACATGTGCATCAAACCCCCATTTAACCCAGACAAATGCTCAAAGACGTTATGCAATTTGACAAGTTTAGGTTCGGAGAAGGTCTCAAGGTGTCCTATTTGGCTAACCTTCCTTAATCTTGGGGTGTTTCCCAGGTGGGATCCAATCCAGGTCATGCAAGTGTATGAGGTGGCATGGGGTGCAGTAATAATAGGGAAATGTAAGTCTCACATGTGGGTGCCTTTGTAGAGGGAGAGGTGCACCTAGTCATAAATGTTATTGTTTCCTAGCCCATTCATTTCTTTTTATTCTTAGCTTTATTGATTTTTATCTTTTGCTTTTGTGCTTCAAGGGAACAATTGAGGGACATTGTCCTAGCTTTATGACCATAGGTGACAGCATTATCTACAAACATTTCATGGACATGAGAATGTTGGCTCGTGATGAAACCCCCTTTCTCTTGGCTACGCCACCAAGAGATACTACCCTGGTTTGGTGACCAGATAGGTGGTAGTGTCATACTGCTACATGCTCATGGTCATAATAGGTCGGCTCGTGATGAGACATCTTATCCATCAACTAGTACATTGAGTGTTTATGTATCTTATGGGTTCCCTTTTCTTATTGAGAATCTTTTTATTCTTTTCTCGGGAATCCCTGGGAAAAACATCTCAAAGGTTTCAATATTGGCTTTTAACTCTTGCCAGCTAATTTTACCCTCTGGGCCTTTAGCCCCTTCTTCCCACAAGGAAGGTACAACCCTTCCTAGTGTGGCCAATCTCAATGCCCAAACAAAGGTAAGGGGAGATGAGAGGAATAAATATGGAAAGTGGTAACTATGGAGGGGACGGACAATGACCTTTCACAGACCCAACCAATGGAAACCCATCCTAAAGGGAGATCAACTTACTAGATCACCATGTCACCCTTCCAGATATGAACAAGGAAAAGAGCATAATTTCCAAGAAAACGTCATGAAATGAAGAAGAATTCAATGCAACATATTCAAGTGCTTCAAAAATCAGAGTGACACATACCATGATACATTGACTCATTACCTCATGGAGCAAGACTTACTGCTACTTCAGGACCAGGCTGGTGGGATGGATATTGTTGCTGTTAATAAATTGACTGCACTGAAGAAAAGAGGGGCCCTCTGGGGCCATGCTCAAGTCATCTGGCTCTTGGTACTCTATGTCTAGGACTTGTGGGCCTCGAGACGTGATCTCCTTAGTTATCCCTAAGGTAGGGGATAACATTTGGCTCCAACTCGGGGACATGTGCTCACCATAGAGCGCATGAGAACCTCAACTCATATGACCTGTGCCTTCTAAATCTCAACAAAATATATTAGCAATCCTTATGGTGGTGATATCACCCCTTGTTCATATATGATATAATAAAATAAAGAGCATCTATATTCTAGCATATGATCATGAGCATACATATAAACATAATGAAACAAGACAATATGAAAATGAAACTACAACTATACTAATATGATATGCAGATGGTATATACAATGGATGCAAATTCCTACCTACCTCTACTTACCTGTTGGTTGAATGCTAGGTGTAGTCAAATAACCAGTGAAACCATCCTAGCAATATCTCATAATATATGCCTTTGTGCTTCATCGTAAACCAAAAAAATGACAAGTCAAGCACAAACATAACATGAGTTAGAACATGTATCACATCATCAGAAATCGTAAAGTCTAGCTCATGGAGGCGAGTGGGAGGGACAAAAATATGTCAAGTCACACTTCTAGGAAAGTGCTCAATACATCTTAGAAAGGGATCATGAAAAATCAAAGGTTCAAAAGATTGACTCAAAGAGTCTGAAGGTTGGCTACCTTGGACGTCATCACATCCTGAGGTTTGGGAAGGGACTAGTAAGAACCTAGAGGATGATTAGCAATTTTCTAAGGGAAAGTTGAAAGGCTGAGATAATAAACTTCTTCTTAAGGTATTCAACCTACTCTTGAATTCTAAAAGAAGGCTTTGCCCTAGAGAAAACTCAAGACAAGGGACATGTTTCCCAACTACACCCTTAGTGACAACGAGGTAAAGTAGTCGAAGAGAGCTAGAAAACCTTGTCACAAATACCCTGCACAAGGGACATGTTTCCCAACTACACCCTTAGTGACATAGCGAGGTAAAGTAGTCGAAGGGAGCTAGAAAACCTTGTCACAAGTACCCTCATTTGGGCGAGCAATTTCCTCGCCTTTGTCAAGATTTGAGCACAATGGTGGTTGATAATCTTCTTCATAGAATAAATCCAAGTGCTCAAAAGAATACTCATCAAAATCCTCAAGGTATGACCAAAAATCATCAAGAGAACGTAGAACTAGGTCACCCCTAGATATGTCTATAACTATATCATTTCCTTATTGCCAAATGTCAGAATTAATAGTGCCCTGATATGATAGTTGTAAAGGCAACATTTGGAAATGATCCTCAATGTCGTAAATAGGATCCCCATCATAACCAATTACATCCCATTTACGTTTCCCAACATGTATGAACTCTTCAATATTATTAGCCATGTCATTTCCTTCATAATAACATGAAGGGATTAAAGCATCCAAAGGCTCCTCTAACACTTTTTTGCTTTCCAAATCACAAAACAAAGCATCATCAAAATCTTGGAAAGGGAAACAACTCACCATATTCACTTCTTCATGTGCAGGAGTGTTGAATATTTGGATAAATTCATCAAATGGAAGAGTAAGCATCAGTGTCTCATCCTCATGACTTGCCCTTTCAGCTTCATAATATGGAGGTTTTAGCTCGTCCAAGGGTTCCCTTTCTTCTTCACCTTATAAATCATAGAATAAGGTATCATCAAAAACCTAAAAAGGAAAGTGACTAACCTCATCCTCTTCTTCTTGTGCGGGAGGAAAAGGATTTGGGATGGATTCATCAGAGGGAGGAGCACACATTAATACTTCATCATCATGTTTAATATCTTCAGGCTCTCTCTCTTCAACCAGGTCCTCATTATCCTTGCTAGAAGAATGAGTAAATTATTGTTCTTCCCCATGGGATTGATAACCTTCATCAAGATCCCTCTCCTCAACCCCTTGTTGATCGATGTCTTGCTCCAAACCTTTTGGGGTTTCTTCAACAGAGGTCTCAAGGAAAGGTATTCTCTTGGAAATATCTGGGGTATCTTTGGGCTCACCAATCTTGACTTCTGAAACAAATGATTGTTTCTTTGGATGACTAGATATCGGCTTCGACTTCCATGGCCACATCATAAGCTTCTTGAATTGTCCTTCGCCTGCTTGTGTCGAGAAGAAATTTTGATCGTCCTGAGAATGTCCTGATATAGAGGAAAATGAGGAATTGGGGTCCAGGACGATGGGTTGTAGAGAGTTATCATGACATTTTCTAGAATCTAGTATGGAACTCCCTAACGGTCTCATTCTCATTCTTCTTTATGTGATTAAGTTTGTTTAGAAACACCATAGGATCCTATTTTGTTGAATTTTCTCTATGTTGGGCTCAAGGGCATGTAGTTCATTTCATTTAGCATGTACTTGAACCATAAACAATGCAGCAATACCATACACAAGTGTTGCAATAACCAAGATCAAAAGAAGAATAACCATGCACAAGAACACAAGAAGTATCCTAGGAAAACCCTTCTCAAACAAGGGAAAACCCCAACAATCCTTTGTTATATTCTCAAGAGAATATCCCCCACACCATAAACCTAGCACACAAGAGGGTGCTTACCAAAACCTAGAAACTTGCACCCTAGAAAGATGCACACTTCAGTCGTACATGCACGTGCTGAAATTTTCAAATGACAAGTGAGAGTGTGTGTCATCCTCAACGGGGATTCACCTCTATTTATACAAGAATTGACACATCAATAGGTGTGTCAATTGGCACAATAGGGCCAACCTCAATAAATCAATAATATAATTAATCATTACTCAAATATTAATTATCTTTCACATAGGGTGGGGCCGACTTGTACCATTTACATCACAAATTAGGGTTACAAGTAAATCTTACTCTCAGGTAATATAGAAAAGATCTCACACGTCCACAAGTGCTCGGCCACTAGGGACACGTCCACCTATGCTCAGCCACAGGGGCGTCCTACTCAACTGAGTCCACGGGAGTATCATCTGGAGTACCATCTCAAGTCGATTCAACCGAGTCCACAGGAGTACAAGGCAGGAGACCATCTCACGCTGACTCAAATCAGTCCATAGGAGTACAAAGAAAGAGACCACAGGTCATCACAACTCAGTCCAGAGTCTGACGCACACCCATCACATGGGCACATCCAACACTTGGGCTTCCTCACGCAGATATCTCAACTCAGTCTAGAGGAGAATGATCTGGAGGATGTCTCATGAAGATGCAATCAACAACACTCCCTCTCAGCTAGGGAGGCATTCTCCACCAGGCCAAGTCTCTCACGGAAGTACTCAAACTTCATCCTGGAAAGAGGTTTGGTGAAGACATCTGCAACTTGCTCATGTGAAGAAAGGTATTGTACGTGTACTTCTTTCCTTTGCACCATATCTATGATATAATGGTACTTGATCTCAATGTGTTTCGATTTATCGTGAAACACATGATTCTCTGAGAGCTTCACACAGCTCTGGTTATCGCAATGGATAACAGTGGAATCCATCTCATGACCAAATAAATCCGCAAGGAGCTTGCACAGCCACACTTCTTCGCGGACTTCCACACATAATGTTATGTACTCTGCTTTTGCGGTACTCAAAGCCACGGAGATTTGTTTCCTACGGCACCAGAAAACCATGGCAAATCCCAAAGTAAAAGAACAACCAGATGTGCTCTTTTGGTCCACTGTGCTCCCTGACCAATCTGCATCAACATATCCCTGCAATCTCATGTCTACACCAGAGGCATATCTCAGGCCATATCCAACTATGCCACGTAGATATCTCAATACATGCTTCGCTGCTATCCAGTGAGTCAGTCTCGACTGACTCATAAACTAACTGAGTACGTTCACTGCATAGCATATATCAGGTCTGGTGTTAACCAGATACATCAATGATCCAATCAGTTGTCGGTAAATATGTGGATCAATCTTGCTTGAATCAGTAGAAGCCTCATTCATTTTCTTCAGATCCATCACCATCGGTGTAGGCATGGATTTGCAGTCAGTCATACCGAATTTCTTCAATATCTCCTTTGTATATTTTCCTTCGCTCGGGAAAATATCATTAGTCCTCTTCCATACTTCTAGTTCCAAGAAGTAGTGCATCATACCCAGATCCTTCATCTTGAATTCAAAAGTCAACGCACGCTTGCATTCAGCAATAAGACTTTCTAAATCGGTGAGAAATAAATCATCAACATACAGGACCAAAATCGGGAACTTGTCACCAACGATATGATAATATATGTTTGGATCAACAACACTCTTGCTAAAGCCCAAACTCATCATAAATCCATACATCTTCTCATACCAAGCACGAGGTGCCTGCTTTAGTCCATATAGGGCTTTCTTCAACCTGCACATATAAGACTTATGTTCATGTATCATGAATCCATCTGGTTGCTCGATGTAAACTTCTTCCTCAATCTCACCATTGAGAAAGGTTGTCTTTACATCCATCTGATGTAGTCTCCAACCCATGGATGCAGCTAGGGAAATGATTATACGGATGGAAGTGTATCGGGCTACAGGGGAAAATGTCTCCTCATAATCAATTCCCTCCACCTGAGAGAATCCTATGGCCACAAATCTTGCTTTGTACTTCTCGATACTTCCATCAGTTGCATGCTTGATCTTATAGATCCACTTGGAATTCACTACAGACTTCCCTTCTGGTCTCAGAACAATATCCCACGCATCATTCTTCATGATACTCTTCTATCATGGAATCTTTCCAAACCTGTTGACCTGCTACTTCTCCATGACAAGAAGGCCCAGTATCAATGATGTGGCTCATGGTTGAAATGTAGCTCGAAAATCTTTGTGGTCTCTTGCTCTCTTGGAATGTGCCTCGAGGAGTTGCATGTCCCTATGCCTCCTGCAGAGTCTATTGAGCCCAGGCAGGCCTTTTATGGCCTACTACAATGTCTCTCAGAACACCAATTGGAGCTATTGGATCAATGAATGTCTCCCTCTGAACTGTTGAAGAGGGAGAAGGCATTGCCTCACTGTCAATCTCCATCTGAGATTCTTTGGATCTTTGAAAGGCTATCTCTTCCTCAAAGATGGCATGTCTGCTCACTTCAATCTGTCTCTGACCATGGATGTAGATCCGGTATGCCTTCAAAGATTCATTTTACCCCACAAATGTACCCTTTATGCCTGAAGGGTCTAGCTTGGACTTCTTCTCCTTGGGTATATGAAAGTATACTGGACACCCAAATATCCTGAAGTGTCCAACCTCAGGCTTCACTCTGGTGAAGGCTTCTTCGGGAGTCATGTTCTTCAAAATATGATGAGGACTCCTATTTTGAACATACATTGTTGTCATGGATGCTTTTGCCCACATAATCATAATAGGTAGATTATGATCATGTATCATCGCTTTGGTTTCCTCAATGATGCTTATGTTCTTCCTCTCTGCAACCCCATTTTGTTGAGGGTTATAAGGAATGGTGTACTCCCTCTTGATCCCTGCCTCAATATAGAAATCACTCAAATCCCTGGAGGTATACTCTCCTCCATTATCTGATCTCAGCACCTTTATCCTCCTCCCGATCAGGTTCTCAACCTGAGCTTTAAACTCTTGAAATGTCGCAAGGACTCCATCCTTGGTCTTCAAGAAGTAAATCCACGTCTTCCGAGAGTGATCATCGATGAAGAGCACATAGTACAAATATTCGTTCAGGGAAGCAACAGTCATGGGTCCACACACATCTAAATATATCAAGTCCAAGATCCCCTTGGATCTACTATTACTGCTCAAGAAGGACCCCTTGACATTCTTGCCAAGAGCACAACCTCTACAAACACCATCTGTTGAACATGTATCTATGGAAGGCTTGTTACCATCTTCCCCAGAGCGGGAAGGGATCTATAATGTATATGAGCAAGTCTCATATGCCATAGCTCATTCAAACTGATAGTATCATGTAACAAGGTCTAGACTGGTCGGACAATCAATATGTATAAGTTGTTATCTCGAACACCAATCACTCGAGTAGAATTCATGTAAGTTATTGTGCCATGCAAGAACTTTTCCTTCAGAGAAGGTAACCTTGTAGCCTTTATCCTCTAAGGTAGAAACAGAGACAAGGTTCATTTTCATCCCAGGTACATATAGTACCTCACTCGACTGAAGGGGTATGTCAAAATCTAGTTGGAATGTAGAAGTTCCAACCCCTTTCACATTGTATTTGGCGTTGTCTCCGAGTACAACATGTAGACTAGAGTCTTTCTCAACAAGGTCTGTCAAATGATCTTTATATCCGGTCATGTACCTGGAGGCACCATTGTCAATTAACCAAATATCACTATCTGTAGGAACCGTACCGGAGAGTGTTGATATGAAGAAGAAGGATTTATCTTTTATGTCTTCATCTCTTTGATGTGGCTTTGGATCAACATCAGCAGTGGAGGCAAGTTGTCTTCCTTTCTTTCTGGTAGGACAATCTCTCACAATGTGTCCATACTTGTCGCATATGAAACATTGAATCTTTGATTTGTCTTTTATGTGTTCATGACCTGAAGCTGATGAAGTCTTCTTGTCTTTGAATGCTTTGCTGAAACTTCTATTTATTTTGTTTCCTTTCTTTGTATGGAAGGAAAGAGCATGATTGTCATCATGAGGGGATTCTTGCACTCCTCTGACTATAAATATGGTTTCCTCCTGGGTGCAGTCTGGCCATAGACGATCAAAGCCAGGTAGATCTGCTCTACCACTGATACTTTGAAGAAATGGTTCCCAATGTCTTGGAAGAGCATTGAGAGTAGTCAAGACAAGTTCTCTGCCTGATATGGTTTCTCCAATGGCACCCAGCTGATCTCTGATCTTTGAAATCTTCATGAAGAAGGTAGCAACGGTGTCAGCTTTCATCATCTTGATATGTTGAAGTTGATTCTTCAATGTAAGAGCTCTAAGGGTATTGATACTCTCAAACATATTCTTCAATGCATCATACATCTCATAAGCTATCTTTAGGTTGGCAATACGAGGTAGGAGATGATCTCTTATTGAATAAATGATTATCTTCCTTGCTTTGACATCATCTTCCTTCCACTCTTCCTTCTCTTCATCGGTAGTTGTTTATGGTAGAGTCTTTTGTATCACACTCAATAGGTCATCCTCTTCCAGGGTAATCTGTAGTCTCGGTTTCCAAGAACTAAAGTTGATTGATCCATCAAGCCTATCTTCCACCAAAGCTCTGTTCCTCATGGTTTGCAGATTCTTCCACAAACCCTTAGCAACTAGGCTAGGCTAGCAACCTTAGGTTTCGTTGGACTTATGACTGCCAACAATAAGCCTTGAAAGTCAGAGGAACACTGGTAAGCTTGAAAATTCCTTCAATGAGTTGCAGAAACCCTAAAGCCAAAAAATCAAAAGTTATCTTATTTGCAATCTGGGAGTCTCTGGAGATGCGTTGAAGGAGGCCGTACAATCCTATAAAAAAATTAGCCCCAACGTTTCAGTGGAAGGTGCTGAAACAAGAAAAAAAGGGAGGGTCGTACTTTTTCAAAAACCCTAGAGGGTTGTACTTTTCTGCAACTAGGAGGTGACGGCTTGCTAGAAAACTTATGCAATGGTTCTTCAAGAACTCTACTCTGATAGCATGTTGAATTTTATCTATGTTTGGCTCAAGGGCATGTAGTTTATTTCATTTAGCATGTACTTGAACCATAAACAATGCAGCAATACCATACACAAGTGTTGCAATAACCAAGATCACAAGAAGAATAACCATGCACAAGAACCCAAAAAGTATCCTAGGAAAACCTGTCTCAAACAAGGGGAAAAACCCAGCAATCCTTTGTTATATTCTCAAGTCCCTCACACCATAAACCTAGCACACAAGAGGGTGCTTACCAAAACCTAGAAACTTGCGCACTTCAATCGTACATGCATGTGCTGAAATTTTCAAATGACAAGTGAGAATGTGTGTCATCCTCAATGGGGATTCACCTCTATTTATACAAGACTTGACACAGTAATAGGTGTGTCTATTGGCACAATAGGGTCAACCTGAATAACTTAGTAATATAATTAATCATTACTCGAATATTAATTATCTTTCACATAGGGTGGGGCCAACTTGTACCCTTTCCATCACAAATTATTGTTACAAGTAAATCTTACTCTTAGACAATATAGCAAGGATCTCACACGTCCACTAGTGCTCAGCCACTACGGACACATCCACCTGTGCTCAGCCACACAGGGACGTCCTACTCAACATATTACTCAACTGAGTCAACAGAGTATCATCTGGAGTACATTTCAAGCCGACTCAACTAAGTCCACGGGAGTACAAAGGCAGGAGACCATCTCAAGCTAACTCAACTCAGTCCAGAGGAGTACAAAGAAAGAGACCACACGTCATCACAACTCAGTCCAGAGTCTGACCCACACCCATTACATGGGCACACCCAACACTTGGGCTTCCTCACACAGATGTCTCAACTCAGTCCAGAGGAGAACGATCTGGAGGATGTCTCATGAAGTTGCAATCAACAACATCTTTCATATTCCATCTCTTGAGGAAGACCTCTTCTAATTGATCCATGGATGTAATACTAGAATCAGGGAGGCCATCATACCATATTCTGGCATTATCATAAAGAGTGGTAGAGAAAAGCTTCATTGCCAGATCCCCGACGTCATCACTAATAGGGTGGAGTTGAAATAAAGCAAAAACGTCACTCATATGGTCCTCAACGTTCTTTTTATCACTACCAGTGAATTTTGGGAGCCATTTTTCATACCTCGGAGGCATTCGTCAAGGGTAACCCGAAATTTTACTCATATCCAAGGGTTTTAAATTACGTGGGTCCCATGGAGAAGCCATATTTGGCTTAATCATCAGTGGAGTCGTCGGATAATTCTTCTAAGGATTATCAAAGGGAAAAGAGGGAATCACCCTCAGTGGAGTCGCCAGGTAAGCTTTGAAAAGTGAAAGGCTTTGGATAAAAGCTTACCGAAAAAGTGTCATTCGAGGAAAATTGACTCGATGTTCCCCGGCAACGACGCCAAAAATATTATCACACAATCTGTACTTGCCCAAAGGCCAAGGCAAGTGAAGCAAGATTGGTGTAACAAGGGGGTGACCTATAACTGTCACCTCAATAAGAAACCCCTTTATGTTTAGGAGTATGTTATGTTTACCCCAAGGGAGACATCCCTAGTGACCTAAAGGGTTGATGACACTGAGACAAGGATGCAGAAATACCCCCCTCTCACTGGTCACTCAAGTCAAAAGGTCTTTATGTCTTAAAAGATGAAACAAATGTAATGATTGAAGTGTACCTGCCCAGAACAAGACAACAAGCAAAAATATGGTAGTTTCAAGTACAAAATGATGTTAGTGCTTCAATAAGACAATGAACCTTTGAAATATACGTCGGCTGATATAAAATTGCAGCAACATGAAAGTTTACAACAACAATAAGTATTTTATAGCAGCTGCAAGAAATATGCCTCAAAATTGCTTGAAAAGACGATGAAAAGGTAGCTTTAACTAGGCAAAATAATAATCAATTGTCATAAGCAATTTTTGAAGTGTCTAGCTAGCATTAAAGGTCAGATTTGCAGAAAAATTGTTGTAGTTAGTGTTGATATTATGGTAGTTGCAGGAGGTATTTACCTCCATGTGTAAACCTGACGAGAATAGAATATTCCGAGAAGCAAGAAGAAACCCTAATTAATTGGTTAATAACCCTAAAAGACAAGTTGGCTCAAGAGAATGACTTGTATTAGGTTATTAGCCTCCAAGAGAAGAAGTCAGCGAAAGGAAATATTATATACTAAAGAATTAGTACCCATAATGAGAAGTTGGCCCAGGCAGTCTGCCAGAAATAGTATAAATACAAGAGGCCAGTCTTCATTCTAGCCAGTATTCTCAGAACTCCAGAAGCAGCACTTGTGCGCACTACAGTTGGTCAGATTGTGCGCAAGTTTGGAGGAGAGCTGTTGTTCCAGTTGTTGCAACTAGCAAATTTCAGTTTTGGCTTCAACTCTCTCTTGGTTATGGTTTGGACTCTCTGATCAGCTCTTGTTACTCTTGCTTGGTGCACTATCCTTGGAGAAAGGTGTGCCACCTTTGTTTGGCTATCCAGTCTAGGGTTTGCTTCCGAAATAATTCTCTGTCAAGGTTAAGGTGCTTGTGGTGGCTTCGGCCTATGGTTGGGTGACAATATTGCTATATTGTCTATGGTTAAACGAGCACATCCATTATATTCTAACAGTTAGATGGTTGTAGCAATCTTTTTGTAACATCAGCAAATAGGTTAGTGATCTAGGCTAAACTAGGGTTAGAGATAGTAAAAGCTTAGGAGAAGAGTGTTTGAGTGTTTAATCAATCCTTAAATAAGAGAGAGGTTAGAACTAGTGCCTTCTAGGGCTTATGGAGTCAAGTGGATGGTTTCTTCTAAGGCTAGAAATCAATTTTGATAGTGTACAAAAGTCTAGGGAGAATGCATAGGAGAAGTAGTAACTTAAGTCACCCTATGCATTTTTCTCAAGAAACAAGATACTAGGGTGTAGGCAATTCTAAGCCCTAACACCTTGCTCTCCTTAGGCTTCTTATGGGATAAAACTTAGGCAAAGATAACTAGGTCAAAGCCTTAGGGTGCTAGCAAATTAGGGCTCTGGGTTTCACTAGTCACTAGATCAATTCAATGAAAAGCTTTGCAAATAGAAAGCAAGAAAGTAGCAATTTAAGTTCATTACTTCAAGCATTAAGTATACCATGCAATTTCATAATCTTGTATGAGCAAATAAAACCATACATAAACCATTCAATAGATGACAAAAATGCAGATTTTACCCGCTTGCACCAAGAATAA
>ML840779.1:65588-91957 GCA_009831015.1 Picea engelmannii | reverse complement strand
AGTTGGAAGCAAGACAACGTGAACGCAGAAACCTTCTTTAGCTTCCCACGCCGAGGTTAGCGAAATCCTCTATCAACTATTATCATATTTTCGGATGCCTTGACACTGTATTTTAAGCCTTAGTACAGACTCAGGAACAACACCAAGCATCAGATAGTCTTTACTAGTGACAATTTAGAAGATGGTAGAGGCCTTGCATCTGGTTGAAGTTGGCAAAGTCCCTGAACCTGGTTCAAAATCTTCCTGCCTAGAACTCTCTCGACTCCATCTCAAGTACTGACTAACCCGTGAACTTGATAATGCTTTGAATCTCTCACTACCATACTAAATAACCTTAAAGCCTTAAAATTTGTAGTACAAAACATTTTATATAGATGAAGTTTAAAGTTAATATCAAGAATACTAATAAAAATCATTGATAAGAAGTTAAAATAATACAAATATTTGATCAATCCTAGTATGGTTCGTATAAAAAAACTACTTTTTAAATATTATATGAACTTAAAAAACAAAAATGAATATAGCAAAGATTGGGATCATCAATACTTGTGATTTCCATAGTGAAATTGGTTGTTGGAGCAACTCAAAACCACCACTTTAGTTTAATATGCCCTCTTTGTAAAAGAATATTATTTTTTTTGGTTTAATTTCGCTTAGTAAAAACCCCTAAAACAACCCCATTTAAAATTAATATCTTTAATTAAATTAATAAAAAAAACATACGAAATATTTTCAATTAAAATTAATATCTTTAATTAAATTAATAAAAAATACATACAAAATATTTTCAATTGATTTTAATGAGAAATAATAAATCTAAGCCATTGTTAATATGTGTATAAATATATAATTAAAAACACTATTGCAAAATACATTTGTGGTAGAGTTAACACGAAATAAACTAAAATTATCTAGATTTCATCAAAACAATTTCATTAGATATGACTCCAATTACTGTGTCGAGCTCAGGTCAATGCCAGTACGATAGAGGGTCAATGTGTAATTATCGTTCAAGCTCTAGACTGCAGAGTAATAAGAGATCGGGAGAACGTATGGAGAAGCGTGTTTTGTAAGCCTTCGTTACGACCTGCGCTGCTGCAATCTCATCAAGGGTAAGCTCCCACCTCCGTTTATTGGTTCAGGCGGAAACCAGTCTCTTTTTCAGTACCAGAAATCAATCCAGCCGAGCCCCGCCCATGCGCAGAAGCAATTGCTTTGTGTGCCATATATATATCTCTTCCCGGATCTGACACGTGTTAAATCTCAGACGTGCCATATGTCGACAGCGGACAGTCCACGTGTCAAAGATCCGACTAGCCACATGTCGAAGTTCTGAAGTTCCACGTGGAAAAATCCTATGGCTTGAAATCAGACACGTGTCAAAATCCGACTATGCACGCGGCACACAGATCCTACGACCTAAAAGTTGCCACGTTTCAAGTATCGGATGACGAACGTGGAAAAATCCTAAGGTCTAGAATGTGCCACGTTTCAAGGATCCGACGACCCACATGGCACAGATCGTAAGGCCTGAAATGTGCCACGTTTCATAGATCTGATGACCCACATGTCGCAGATCCTAAGGCCTAGAATGTGCCACGTTTTAAGGATCCGACGGCCCACATGGTGTAGATCCTAAGGCCTAGAATGTGCCACGTGTCACAGATCAGATGGCCCACATGTCGCAGATCCTAAGGCCTGGAATGTGCCACGTTTCACAAATCTGATGGCCCACATGTCCCAGATCCTAAGGCCTGGAATGTGCCACGTTTTAGAGATCCGACGGTCCACATAGTGCAGATCCTAAGGCTTGGAATGTTGCACGTGTTAAGGATCCGACAGCCCACCTGGTGCAGATCCTAAGGCCTAGAATGTGCCACGTGTTAAGGATCCGACGGCCCACCTGGTGCAGATCCTAAGGCCTAGAATGTGCCACGTGTTAAGGATCCGACGGCCCACAAGTAGCAAATCCTAAAGCCTGGAATGTGCCACGTGTTAAGGATCCGACGGCCCACAAGTAGCAAATCCTAAGGCCTGGAATGTGCCACGTATCATAGATCTGTTTGACCACATGTTGCAGATCCTAAGGCCTGGAATGTGACACATGTCATATATCTGACGGTCCACATCTCACAGATCGTAAGGTCTAGAATGTGCCACGTTTCACAGATCTGATGGCCCACATGTCACAGATTCTAAGGCCTAGAATGTGCCACGTGTTAAGGATCCGACGGGCTAAAAGGTGCAGATCCTAAGGCCTGGAATGTGCCACGTGTCACAGACCTGATCGTACAGATGACGTGGCACTGATCGTACCACCAAAATGGTACGGATGGGATACCTTCTAGCACCAGATGGCACAGATCTGACGACTAGAGGCATAGATCCTACGGCCAGGACAAGAGGCATGTGGCACAAATCTTATTGCCTGGAAGCCGTTCTGACGGCCTGAAAATTTCCACGTGGCACAAAGAGATGGCTTATGTGGCGAATTCCGAGGATTCCGCAACGGTTCACAAGCTCCACGATGGCATAGATTCGATGCCTTGCAAGCGGCACGTGGTACGTATCTTTCCCCCTATCAGCACGGCTCCGACAGGTTCGATTCTTTTTTCAGAATGGTTGGTGCCCTGAGAAAGAATGGTTGGTTCCCTGTCCCTGCCTGCTGGCTTGGAGGACGGCAGACCTCCGATGAGTTTGGTGTTGAAGCTCCGGCGGGCTAACACCAGCGTTACACGGGAGAGGATCGAATCAATGCTCCATTGAATGCGAATGGAAAATTTGTTTGGGCGATCTGACGAGAGCCGAACGGAAGAAACCTTTAGAGCGTAAGAGCTCTAGGACTAGACTACCCATTACCAGGCCCGGACGTCCTTTGCTCTCCATCTCTTCTCATCACAGGATTCTCCAATGTGCCGCCCACGTGGCACATATCCGGCCTTTTTAACTCAGCGAACCGAAACCTCGAAGCGAGAGGTGAAATAGCGACCCTGCGAATAATGATACCTCAGCTCGAAGCCTCTGGAAGAATCTCTATACCTCCCCGAGCTTCGATTTCTTGTGCTTTCTAGCTGTTGCAAATAACTAACAGGGAATCGCCGCTGTTCGTTACCGGTCCTTCCATTCTCTTTTGTTGAGGTCCTCTTTTCATTCATCCGTACCACCGAAACGGCAGTGTTCAGTCTCTCAAAACGATCCCTGTATTTTCTTAATCGTTTATGCTAGTCTTTTATTGTCTTGCATATGGTAAAATGCAACTTAATGGAGCCATTTCCTCTGATTATTCTACATTTTACAGCATTATAAAAATGTAGAGGAAGATATTTATAATAATTGTTGCAATTAACTGTATCGAGAGTGCGTTCCTATATATTCCATCAATTCCTCTTCAAATTTGCTACAACATCTATAATTTGCCTCTTCAACACTATCTTTCTTGGACAACATCTTCACTTTATGTGCCTTGTCATTGTGACTCCCTAAATTTTGCTTCCCTAGACAAAAAGGATAAGCACCCTTCCACTCTATAGTTAGCGCTATGGCCATTGAAGAAATAAGTAATTCCTTGTTCTTATCACAAAGTGAATAACTCTTTCCAATTTGCTTTATTGTTGCTTAGATTTAAAAATTTTAATTGGCGTTCTCATTAAAACACTTTATTAACAACCTAGCAAGTTTATATTCAAAAGGAAAAAGAAACACTTGCTTATAGTTATGTTTATAACTTTGGCATTTATAGTTATTTTGTGAAAATTAATAAATAAATAACATGATATAATATCTCTTTGTATTGCAAAGGAATATAAACCTATTACATGCTTGTATTACTTACCAATGTTTACTCCATAGTGAAGGCAACTTCAACTTTGGTTACTCTAGTTTCAACAACCTTGGTTATCTACCTATCTACAATTTCACTCATTGGTATTGTACTACAATTTCAATGATAAACCATACTTGAATGAGATGTAATACATCTATAGTAGCACTACTACAATATCATAGCAACACACCCTTCATAAATTACTATAGTTGGGATTGTTTATTGTAATGTCTTTGTAGGTTGCAACCCAAGTGTGTGTAACAGGGTTTGAAGTTTTTCAGAGTTTTTATGTAGCTCAGATATATTGGAATTGCATTTGAACTTCAAAATCAAATGTTGTGATACCTAAGAAGAGCTTTTAGGTCTGTATTTTTTTTACAAGAATGGTTATATTTTATTAAAAGCGCAATCGTATAACCACTGTAGGAAAATCTACATAGTTCAGGTCCGCAACCTGTACAAATTGTCAAAAACCGACATCCTAAATCTATACTTTTCTGAGAGTCTAAACAGTGGAAGAAACTCAAATTTCCTGAGCTAACTTTCTGAGCTCGGAACTTATCTTTATTTCAGAGAACCGGTTTGACTGCGTGTCTGCACCGGTTGCCTTGTATGAGAGGGTTTTTTATTTTTTACCACTTGCGTCCAATCCTTGGATTGCTCATTCTCTTTGTCTTCTTGATCGGCCCAACTTTGAGAAGAAGGTGGTTGTGAAGACATAACTTTTTCTTGTTCTGGAGGAGGTCCAGTTGGTTGAGCTGGCTCACTACTTTTCCCTTCAAGTGTTGATTTTGTAGGTAGGTCCGTCGAAATATGTTGATGAGCCAGCTTTGCACTGTCCCACCAAGTGGATTTTCGGTGAGATTTCACAGCTTTATGTTTCTCCGGAATTTTTTTGCAATTGATAACTAAATGTCCTGTTTCAAAACACGCTCTACATTTGAAGTTTACATGTTCGTAATCTACAGGCTGAGTTCGTGAATAGTTCTTATTTTGCAGGATAATTTATGCTGGGAATCCTTTTGAGAAGTCCATCTCCACGCAGATCCGGGCGAAAGTGGTGAAGGCAGACTTTGTTTCTGGGCTTATGCTGTGAAACTTTCTAAGGGAATTCCCAATGGTTTGTAGAGAGGCCCGACCCCAAAAGTGAAGAGGAAGATTTGGGAGCCTCACCCAAACCAGGGCTGAAGGAATAGTGGTGGTAGAGGTGTTGAAGGCGGGGGCCCATGGTTGCATGGATAGGTTCGACCTGCCCCGGAACCAGGGGCCCGAACTGAAGATCTGATCCCTGTCTTCCGTAGAAACAAAAACCACGATAAAAAACCCTTTTCCACATGGGCAAACAAGGGCTTCCTCCTCTAGTAGGGGGCTCCGTTCTGTAGATATCCAAGAATGCAAATCTGCTAGACGAGGCCACAGACTGTTGAATCTGCAAACAATAACATGAGATATGTAGTGATCCACGAAATCCAAAGCATTTTGAATGACTGGAATGATGGGAGTAGGGGCCTCTTGCACCACAAGCCCTGGAGGAGACCCTGAACCTTTAGACAACTTGGCTGCAACGAAGGAGGGAAGAGCTGTAGGCAGAGAGGAGTTCGCGTGAGCACCAGGAGAGGATGGAATGGGAGATTCATCCTCCTGCAGAGGCGACCTGTGGGAATGCGAGCCGCCTTGCTTTAGTGAGGGTTGAACCTTAGGGAAACTGTGAAGGGGCGAAGGGGACGAGCGGTCGACCAATCTTTGTTGAGCAGGAGGGCCTCAAGGAGGCTACGAGGAGAGAGCCGAGATGAGCTTGCACATAGAAGGAAAGGACGAGCCATCAACTTGGAGAGAAGGCAGATCCAAGGAAGGAACCTTTCCTGCGATGAGATCTACCAGAGAAGCCATCAGGAGCGAGCTGGAGGAGGCATGCGGTGCGAACGACAACGCCTAGGGTTTTTTTCGTGAGAATTTGTCCTTTACTAGTCTGCCTTTTTAGGTGTGTATTTTACCATGCTTTTATGCAATGAAATCTATGTCCCTTTATTTGATTTGCAATTCCTTCAATCCATTAGGGATAATCTCTCATGTAAACCTTTCAATTATTTGAATTGTTCATGGTCATCTATAGTTATTGACTTCACTTTTGATGTTTATCACCTAAAACAAAGATACCAAACCTAATGAGAACTCTCCAAAATTCTTTTTTTTAAAAGATGCTTTTTTACCCATATTTCAAAAAGTGGTGCTACCAATAACACCTTTTTTTTAAGGTGGTTAAAATTGCGACTTGTTTAAAATCACGACCTTGATATTGTAGATAGAACCTTGAAATTGACCCTTGAATTGAAAAGTGATGTTACCAATAGCACCACGTTTTTTTTTAGTTATAAATTTGACCTAATTGAAACATGGCCATGACCACTGACACCTTTTTTTGAAAGGTGGTTAAAATTGCAACCTTGACATTGTAGATATAACCTTGAAATTGATACTCAAATAAAAAAGTGATGCTACCAGAAGCACCACTTTTTTTTTGAGTTAAAACTATGACCTAATTGAAATTGTTGCCTTGAACACTGACACCACCATAAATAAAACATTGAAAATCAAATCCTAAATCTAAAAGTGTTATTTTTTTTTTCTGAATAAAAAAGTGGATCCTTATATTAATTTCAACTGAAGGCTTACAAAAAGATCTGCAACCTGCGACTAAAGGTATAGCTGATTACATTGTTCTTCTCGGTTTCCCAAGGTCCAAGTCCCCGAAACCATCGGATCAGATCAACGGTACTCAATGGCACGTAGCCAATGACTGAGATCCGCTTCTTGACTTCGCACTTTGTGTTGTCGGAGGAGCAGATTGCATTGTTTTCCTGAAACCCGTACCCTTGAACTTCACGACAGTTGTATCGCGAGTTTGCATTTCGCGACTGTTGTTTGCTTTCAATTTCAGGAATTCACGCCTCGAGATAGCGAAGAACCGAGTGTTCCTCTTCTTCTGATCCCATAAATTGCAAGCCCTTCGGGACCAAATTGTAGGTCCATATTTCCTCAGGAGCAACGGTCCAGATCTACTCTCGCATTTCGTGATTTCACATTTTTCGACTTGGGCAGATAGCTCCCTCCAAGCTTCTGACTCCCGATTTTCAAGTTCCCGAAATCATCTGTCGACGGTCCAGATATTCTCAAGCACCAACGATCCAGATCTCCTCGAGCACCGACAGTCCAGATTTCGGGATTTCACACCTCGGGATAGCGAAGAACTGAGTGTTCCCTTTCTTCTGATACCCGAAATTGCGAATCCTTTGCGACCATATCGATGGTCCATATTTCCTCGGGATCAACGATTCAGATCCTCTCTCACATTTCGTGATTTCGCATTTCACGATTTCTCATTTCGCGACTTTGCGACCTGGGAACACAGCTCCTGACTCCTAATTGTCGAGTTCCCGAAATCATCTTTCGACGGTCTAGATCTCCTTGAGCACCAATGTTTCAGATTCTCTCGTGCTTTTTGTGACTTCGCGACTTTGGGAAACAACCTCCTTCGTGCTCCTGACTTCCGATTGTCGAACTCCCAAAAACATCTGTCAGTTGAATATCTTCTGCGCTAACGATTACGGTCGCCCTCTCTTCTGAGCTTCTGATCATTTATGACTTGGAATAATTTCTAAGTAGACAAAGGTGGAACCCCTTCCGGATTAGGGCCATCCAATTGTGAAATCTCCTTGCATTGGATCCAGAGGGGTGAGATTTGGGACTGCCTGGAATCGTGGAGAATGATCTGCTGCATAGAGTCAACCCCTGCATTCACCAGTATGTCCATTACTTTGTTTTCACTTCACCGAATGTGTGAGGGGGTTAGAGTTAGAGAAGGTCTGATATGTTGCATAGAGTCAACCCCTGCATTCACCAGTCTGTCCATTACTTTGTTTTCACTTCACCGAATGTGTGAGGGGGTTAGAGTTAGAGAAGGTCTGAGAAGAGCCTGGAAGTTGTAAAGAGGGCCAAGGAGGCGCCAACTAGGAGTGATTTTCTCTGGATCTCTGTCATTTAGGATTTTGGTTCCAAGTCTATTATGATTTTGGAGTCTCCTTCAATGATCAGACAAGTGAGGTTTTGATCTAGATCCATTTGCACTCCTTTGATGAGACCCCAAATTTCTGCTGAGTTATTGGTGTCGCATCTGAGATTTTCTACAATGAGGCTTTGTATTTGGCCCAAGTTGTTTCTTATGACCACTCCATAGCATGAGTGTCCTGGATTTCCCTTTGATGAACCATCAAAGTTGACCTTATAGAAGCCTGGTGGGGGGGGGAGCCACTTAGAGGGATTGAAGGCTTTTGAAATTAGGGGAGGCTGCTGAGGAGGGGTAGAGTGAGCAAACAAGAAGCCCCAATATTTGAGGAGAGAGACCTCACCTAGGTTAGTGGGGAAGTCTTCCTTGGTCCATAATTGTAGTTGAAGAGTTTCCTGGAGATGCACGAGGATTGTGTTCTAGAGGAGGGTGGGAGGAGAGGGATGGGAATGAAAGAGTCTTCTGTTCCTCTCTTTCCATAGTTGCAAAACTATGAAGCCCGGTATTACACCTCAAAATTACTCACTACCATGATGACTTATTGTTGCCATTACAAGTGTCGCAAGTGTTGCAAACATCATACTATCATCCTGCCTATGTTGTGTCTTGAACGACATTAAGAACACTTAAAAGACACCTCCAAAGACTTATTTAAAAGAGGAGAAATCATTTGACAGAGAGTACAAGCCTTTTACCATGGAAAATACCACTAAAAAATTATATTTGGAGGGAAACGCTCCCTTACCAACTATCAGGGAGTGCCAACGCTCCTTGGCCTTCTTAGGGAGCATTCCAACGCTCTGTGCACCCTTTTGGGGGAGCACTGACATTTTTGAGCTATTGAGAGAAATCAGGGAAGAATCCCCGTCATCTCCAGAGCTGGTTGGATTCAAATCTGAGGTCAAGGCTCGATCTTGGGGAAGATCCACAACTGAAGGAGAAGGATCCTCAACCTATCCCAAGAATCTCTTAAGTGGTTAGGCCTCTCCAAGCCTATATAAGGAGGCCTCCTAATGGTGAAAAGGGGGAGACATTGAAGGCATCAAACTTATGATCTCATAAGGGAGATATCATTGAAGCATAATCAATTTGTGTGTGGATTACTTGAGCAAAGGGTTGGACAAGGAGAGCTGGGAGAGGCTGCTACACCTTCATCAAAGGTCTATAAGTATTCTCTATTGTTCTCATTAATATACATATGTGCTTGGCCTGATCCTTTCAAGGTTGTGTTTATCCTACATGAACTATTAGATAGATATAGTTTCAAGCTAATCTTAGTAGAATAGGATGCTTGTTATGTCTTTGTTTGGTTTGCAGGACTTATTGAGGAGCTTGGGCATCAAATCTCAACTCGAATTGTGCAAGGAAGAACATCGTTAAAAAGGTACACCTTTCTTCCTCTTCTCTATACATTAGTTTAGCTAGATTTAAAAGGATGTCAGTGACCAACATTAGCACCCTTTCTGTCTTGGTCTTAGGAGTCTAGAGCCCAAGAGGGAAACCACTTGTCTGCAGGGGGATTTCCCTATAACAGAAATTGGCGACTCCACTAGGGAAATCGAAGCTTTCAGTTTTGGTTTCCTCCCTAGATATTGTTTTAGCCTTTGCTCATTTTTTGATCTTATTCATCCTGTGTCTCTGATTCTTAGATGTGTTGATTGGCTCTTTACTTCATCCCATACACTTTGAATTTCTAAGTTTGCTTGAGTTTTTGGATTTCTGGGCATTTTTCTGAATTTTGGGAGGTTAGCGCTCCCCTGCCTCTACTACCAGAGTGTTGGCGCTCCCTGTCAGGCTTCCATAGAGTGTTGCAACACTCTAGTGCCCTTAACACCAGAGCATTGCTCTTTTTCTATTAGAAATCTTGTAGGGAGTTGATCCCTGAGTCCTTTTCTTGTTGTTTTCATTTGCTCAAAATTCTTATCACCCTAGTGTATCCTTCTTGTGGCCTCCAACACGTTGATTTATGAGAATTGATTACCCTTTGTTTAGATTTTTGACATTTTTTCCTTGCTTTGAGTCACTCTTCTCCTTTGAAGACTTGGAATCAATTTACTGTTTTCTTCTCATTTATATGACTGAATGAAAGCTATGGTAAGGAAAATCAAAGATCTATGAACCATTCCATTTGATCTTTGAGGTCAGTTTTCCAACATTTCTCTTTAGTTTGAGATTTTTGGTTCTTTTTTGCAAATTTGGTTTTTCTTTTTGTTTCTTGTTTGATCACAACGAGAGTGTGTTTTGTTTATGTGAAGATTTCTTATGATTGTTTAAATCTATAAATCCTAAAGTCTGATTGACATAGGAAGCTTTACATCAAGTTGATTATCATTCACATATAAACAAAAGGTTATATTTTTGTGATTGGTTTAGATATTAGAACGAATTTATGAAAATTTTAGCATTAGATTGGATTCCTGATTGAGAAATAATTGCATGAGGTTACTGCATCTTAGTGTTTGACAGTGAAAAGAACATTTTTATCCTTCCCTTAAATAGACATTCATTGAAAGAAAAGTTTGTTTATCATTTCTTACGCATTTTTTGGGAATCGAGTCATAATACCATCAGTTTCACTTTCATACACCCCTGAGTAAAGAACAAATGCAAAATCAATGCTAATTAAAATTGATCTAGAACATTTTTTTTTTAGAATCTTCCACCAACATTAGACTAGGATTAGCGCTTTGGATTAGGCTGTGAGCACAACTCTCCAAAGCATTCAAAACAAAAATTATCATCTTGCGATAGGGAGAGTAAATCCAATTGTTGTATAGGATTTATGGGATCCCCCTCTCACACAGGGGTTACACACGAGGTTGCGTTCGGGAGAGTTACATAGATTATCCCTCCATGGTTTAACCGTTCGTAGTAGTCAGATCATATTTTGGGGGTTCTTCTTGAGGCTCGACTATTTTCATTTGGTCTCGGTGCTTCATGAATTCCGAATCCATTCAGGGTCCTATGAAGTTCTACTGGTACACTTGTCCTCAGTTTTCTCGAAGAATTTTGGACTTGTTATCCTGCCCATACGTTCGGAATGGACTATCGACTTTACCTACCCAGGGGCTGACTGCGAGTTGGTGTCCTTAGTAGCCATAATCTTTAGAGTTTTTTACACAAGGTGACGGTGAAGGGAAGTCTTCGTTGTACCTGGAACAGATGGTGGTCAAACTCACTCGGGCTCCTTGGAGGGTAAATCCACAATTAATGTGTAGAATATTGCACCAAGGCGTAAGTCCGTTAAGAAGGTCGCCATCGTAACTATTCCAGCCGCTCATGTCCTAGCCCCTTCTTGACTTGATCACGCGATGTTGGATTTCATCACCAACTAGTATGGTCATTGAGAGAAGGTTTTTTTTGCTTGGTTTGATTCCTATATTTTTAGTGTGTGTTGTTTCTTTTCGTTAGTTGGCCATAGATTTTTTTCGTAAAGTATTTGGTTCGGGAAATATTGACCCTCCACGTTGTTCATGCAGAATGCAAGGGTTACACCCGAAATATCCGGAGGGTTATCAACCTTTTCCTACTGATCCACTGGAGGGCTCTCCTCAATAGATTGAGATCCAAGACACCACCACTTCACAAGTGGAAAGGACTGACTCTTTAGAAAATTTTTGAATTTTCAATTCTCTAGAGTCTTTCTGACTTCCTCACGGTTACAGGGGACATATTCTCTGACTAGATTCATCCAGAGAACTTATTGTTGACACTTCTGGAATACCAACTGGACCACTCATAGGCCTTAAAGGCGAGAATCCATTTTGGACTACTGACATATTTAGAAACCCACCTCTCATGGTGGAGGATCTTTTCAGCTTAGGGGCTAGTGTTGATATACCTGTCATATCCCAATTACCCAAAACGTCTGCTACATACATGATACCCTTAGATCTCTTTTCTTCTACACCCAGTAGTGCCACTGTCACGTAAGACACATAGTCAGTTGGTCCTTGTTCGACCATTTCTCTCCAGATGGCACATTCCACTATGGTCCCGCATGTTTCTACAATCCCCACCGGAAATGTTACACCATCCCAAGCTCCAATTGGAACACCACTTAGAACAAATTTGTCGCTCCCACTTGGGTACAGAGCTTTGAATCCTTCCACTGCCAACACTACCCAGGTTGCAGCCAGAGTTTTTGGAATGTTTGTTCCTCCTAGATATAACGTCGTTGCTAGTTCTATACCTACACCTTCTTTTGGAAGAGTTGGTCTTAGTGGCTCTAATCCAATTAGAGTCACTGGTCATTTGTTCCTTTCTGGTTTCCAGATCCCTCTAGGCACTCAAACTCCCACTGGGGGCAACCTCCATTTGGGGGGCAACCACCATTTGGGGAGCAACCTCCCGCTGGGGGGAAACCTCCATTTGGGGGGAAACCTACATTTGGTGGTCAAACTCAAATCGGGACACAACCTCCGCTTGGGGGGGAAAATCAGACTGGAGTCCATAACCCATTATATGGACAACATGCCACACAAAATCCTTGGCAAATTCCTTTTCCGAGAAATCCACTATTCTCTGAGGGACAAAATCATCAAGGACAACAACAACCTTCTTTTTCCCATGGGACTAATGTGTATCCTCCTCATGGAAAAAATGTTTATCCTCCTTATGGGAAAATAAATCATCTGACTTACAATCTTCAGACCCCATCGGGTTATCCTCCCTTTGCAAATGCTTCTCAACCATCATTGAATCTTGGTTATACTGGTTAGCAAAAACCTTATATAGGAGGACCTACTGGATACAATTATCCACCTAACGTAGTTTACGGTCCTACTGGTGTCTTTGTGCCACACCAGTATCACCCTCAGGTTAACCGAAAACTATTGTTTCTTGCGACTCTGGATCTTCCATACTTGTTTCGGTTGACCAATGATCCTATACTACATTATCCTTTTTGTCCAGTGATTCCTGCTAAATTACCTTCTGATATCCCAAAATTTGACGGTAAACCTGGAGAAGATCTGAATAACCATGTGATGAATTTCCATTTATGGTGTTCATCAAACTCCTTAATGGATGATTCTATTCATTTGCGTCTTTTCCAATGAACACTTACAGGCTCTGTAGCCAAGTGGTATATTGAACTTCCATGTGGTTCTTTCCAATATTTCAACTCCCTTGCCATGTCCTTTCTCATGCACTTTCAACTACCCATTCGATAAGATATGGGTACCGAACTCTTGACCTCCCTTAGTCAAACTAACTTCGTTCATATCTCTGATCATATTCATGAGTGGAGACGACGACGAAGGTTGATCAAAGCAATCATTTCTGACCAGTTCTTGGCGGAATGGTTTACTAAATCACTTTTACCCCCGATTTCTCATGATGTCGCCATGGGTGGTGTATTCACAGAGGAAGAAGCCACTTCTCTGGCTTAGTACTTAGATTTGCTTTATTCACAGTCTGGTACTTTGTACGAGTTGATCCCAAATGCTACTCGTGCCACTATCGATCCATCTAAACCTTCATCTACATCACATGCAGATGGAGTTATCGGCTCCGTCAAAACCCAATATGCTTCCCATTCAACTGGAATGGCACATCGATCTGCTTCAGCACACGCTCCTATTTCGACCTCACTCTCCTCTACCTCCCCCCAAAATCAAATCTATGAGGTGAATGCAGTTCAATATACCACTTCACAACAATTTGGAGATAAGAAGAAGACAAAAAATAAAACAAGAAAGAATAATAGCAATGAACAACCCAAAACTCAAACTCACACACCTGCTACCGAAAAACAACCACAACGGAAACCGAAATTCACATGTCTCATCTATGGTGATGATCACTACACTCGATATTGTCCACATCATGATGAAGTGGCCAAACTTTTCAAGGGAAATTCCCAAACCGTTGTGCTTACTCAGCCTTTTCCACATCAACAATCCATGGTTGCTCAAACCCCCTCTCCTAGGGGCAGTTCTAGCCATCCTTCTCATGATGAGGCCTAAAAAAGTGCCCATATTTATATGTTTAACGGGATTGATTTAACCACTCGCTCTATGAAATACGACACACCAACTAAACCTGACAAAGAAACAATCACTAACGGTTCTTTACCAGATCCATCACCATCCTCCGTTAGTCCTCCATTTGTTATTTCTCCATCTGGATCACTTCAGATAGAGAAACCGTCGTTCGACTCTATATTACACCCTCCCAAGAGAACCATTCATAAATCTACTTTTAATCCCAGTTCACGTGCCACCCAAAACTACAATATTGTTGAAGATTTGGCTCAGGCGCCATGTGCTATGTCTACGTTCGAAGTTCTACAGTAGTGCCCAAGTCAATGTAGAAAGATCTTGGATGATATTGGTGCTTTTTATCCTGAGTCATCCAACAATATCTCGTTTAACCTAGATAACTTTAAGTCTTGACTCTCTCACCAACTAGCTTTTCAAATTGATGTTGTTGTTCACAATCAACAAATTCACCGAACTATCTTGGATGAGGGAGCCTCTACTTGTGTCATGTCTTTGGCTTGTTGGAAAATCTTAAAATCACCCGCATTTAACAAATCCCCTACAATGTTACATGCATTCTATGGGTGAGGTTTTCATCCTCACAAACTCTTGCTGTCCCTAGCCGTTCAGCTGGGTAGCAAAACCATTTTTGTTGACGTCGAGGTGGTTGATGCTCCCCTTGATTACAACTTGTTACTCGGAAGAATTTTTTTTTATGCTATGACTATTGTCGCTTCATCGGTGTTTCGATGTGTACAATTTCCTCATCAAGGAAAAATTGTCACTATCGATCAACTAGATTTTTGTACACCTGATGCTCATGCTCCCGCTACCAACAATAATCCTTTCTTGGGAGATCATAATATCACGTATGAAAGTGTTGGTGTAGGATTGTTAAAATATTCCACCCTTATGGGTACTTTCCCTGCACCTCTTCCTCCTTCCACACATCATATTTCCACCATCAATATGATTTCAACTATGACTTATCAATCTTTGAAATCATCTGATCCTTGGATTGTACCTAGTCCTCTAGAGTTCGATGCACTAGGTGACACCATGCCACTTAGTCCACCCGAGGCTTCATACACTGTTATCCAATCCGCCTCTCCCTCCTCGGATAACCAACATATATTGGTGCCTAACACCTACTCGATGCCATCCTGGTTGAATCCCTTGTCTTATGTTTTCGACTACATTTCCCAAAGTTTTCCTTCCGACGAATCTATCATGGAAATGCTTAGCATTGACGAAGTGCCTTGGGATGATAGCCACCATCGATCTTCTTTTATTTCACCTCTTGAAGAAATCCAGGAAGATATACACTCTATCTTTCCTCCCGATGTTGTTGATTCTCCACAATCTCCGATTCTTATCCAGGATACTATTTTTGAGGGGAATTTAGGCAACATTTCTTCTATGGTTGTTATTGATATTTCGATCAAAGAAGGTGTTGTGGAAAATATTAATCTTAGTGCGAATTTCTCACCCGAGGAGGTGGTTTCTTATACCGCCTTATTCAAAGAATTTTGTGATGTCTTCACTTGAAGCTACGAGGAAGCCAGGGATCGACCCATTGATCATTGTGCATGAAATTAAAACTTACCCAAGTGTTAAACCTGTTTGACAGAAACTCCACCTGGTTCATCCCAAGAAAACCGTGGTTATAAAGGCAGAAGTTGAGAAACTTTTGAAGTCTGGCTTCATCTATCCTGCCCCCTTGACGGAATGGGTTTCTAACATTATTTCGGTCACTAAGAAATAAGGGGCCATTCACGTCTACGTTGATTACAGGGATCTCAATAAGGCTTGTCTGAAAGACAATTACCCTACGCCCTTCATCGAAAATATTATTGATAAGACAACCTTCATCTACCTGTGGGGAACTTTCGCCTATCGAAAACTACCATTTGGCCTAAAAAACGTCGGTGCTACATTCCAGCGGGCCATGTCATACGCTTTCCATGATATCAAGTATATTGCGGAACCTTACCTCGATGATTTACCTGCCCACTCATCTAGTTGATCAGACCATATTGGTCATCTATCAACTATTTTTCTTCGATGTCAGTTCTACTGTATTCGTTTGAACCCACATAAGTGTATCTTTTTTGTCGAATCAGGTCGACTCCTCGGTTTCGTCGTCTCCAAGGATGGGATTCAGGTGGATCCTTTATATATTAAGCTATTCTTACTTTACCTCCACCTAATAATTTAACCCAACTCCAAATTTTGTAGGGGAAAGAAAACTTTCTTCGTTGTTTTATATCTAACTACGCTGAGATTACCAAAGGATTTATGTGATTGTTGCAGAAAGACACTCCTTTCATCTGGGATGCCACTACTCAACGATATTTTGATGCTCTTAAGCATGCATTGACCAACATAACTTTGTTGCATCCTCCAAATTATACGAAGGACTATATCCTTTACTTAGCAGCCTCTACTTCCATTATTGCTATGGTGTTAGTTCAAGAGGACCCAAACGGTGAAGAACATGTGATATATTATATGAGCAAAAGTCTATCCGGTCTCGAACTCCGATATTCACATGTTGAGAATTTGGCTCTCGCAGCCGTCATCGTTGTCCAAATATTTCGCCACTACATCTTGCTACGCACCACCACAGTTATTGTGGACTCAAACCCCATGTATCATATTCTAACATGTCAATTTCTTGGGGGCAAATATTCCAAATGGATAGTCATCCTTTAGGAATTCGATATTGAATTTGATAAGTCCAAAGCTAAAAAATCCTTGGTGTTTGCAGAGCTTATCTACGACCTTCCCCATGTTGATGAAGATACTGAGCCCAGAGATTCTCTCCCTGATGAAACTTTGTTCCTCATCAGCACGTCCGATCCTTGGTATGGAGATATTCTTCTTTATCTCCAGACCCAATGTTTTCAGCCTGATATCTCTCATGAAGAACGTCGACGTATTCGTCACCATTCTCGTCGTTACCTTATCATCGGTGACACTTTGTATCGCCATGGTATTGATACCATCCTCCGACGATGTTTGACTCATGAAGAGGATGAACACATTCTTAATGACTGTCACCTTGGAGCATGTGGCAGTCACCTTTCTAAGATGGCTACAACTTAGAAAATTTTACGTGCTGGCTACTTTTGGCCCTCGATTTTCAAAGATTGTATTGAGGCAGTTAAAAAATGCCCACCCTGCCAAGTTTTTCACAATAAGGCACGCACCCACCCTACTCTATTGCATCCCATTATTTCCATTGGCCCCTTTGCCAAATGGGGCATTGATTTCATGCAGTGTAATCCTACCTCAGTCAGGGGGGCATGATTATATAATCGTCGTCGTCGATTACTTCACAAAATGGGTTGAGGCTATGCCTACCTTTCTGAATGATGGCCTTACTGCAACTCTTTTCTTCTTCAACCACATCATCACCCTCTTTGGTTTTCCACACACCATTTTCACTGATCATGGTTCACACTTTCAGAACCAGATGATGAGTGAGTTGCATGCCAAGTTGGGTTTTCGCCATGAAAACTCATCCCTGTACTATCCTCAAGAAAATGGACAAGTTGAAGCTATCAACAAGGTCCTTAAAACCATGATTCAATGTATGGTAGGGGAAAACAAGACATCTTGGCATCTACAACTTTTCTCCGCTCTCTGGGCTTACCATACCTTAGTGAAGACTGCCACTGGATTCACTCCTTTCCATTTAGTGTATGGCATATAAGTTGTTTTACCAATCGAGTGCGAAATTCCCTCGTTGAAACTTAAAGTAGAACTCCTGCCCCATACTTTTGCTGAAGAAGAGCGTTTCCTACATTTGACCAGGTTGGATGAAACACGTCGTGATGCTGCTCTCGTTAATGAGACATATCAAAAGTGGATTAAGAATCAATACGACAAATCCGTCCACCCTCATACTTTTGCAGAAGGAGACCTAGTCCTCATCTATGACCATGCTCATGATAAGTTAGGGACATAAAAGTTATAACCTATGTGGCATGGTCCTTACATCGTTAAATGTGTTTTACATAGAGGAACATACGAGTTAGTCGACTACGATGGAATATCCCAGGGTGAGCCCCGAAACGAGCTTTACCTTAAGAACTACTATGCTTAGAATATCTAGCATGCGTGCTTTGTACACTATTGTATTTTTAGTTTGGTGTGTCTTTTTCTCTTGCGTACTCGAGTTTTTTCCTTCGCCGCTTATACTATGTCTTGTGTTTTCATGCGCAAATGACATATTCCTTTCCTATCTTTGTCGGGTTTGCGGATGGCACTAGTCGACACACCCAGAACGTTGCTTTTGCAGCTTGGGTCATTTACCACTCTCATGATTTGGTGAGTTCATGAGGTATTTGCTTAGGATCGACAACTAACAACATGGCAGAATATCATGCTGTCATTAGAATTTTAACTGAAGCCTCCTCCCTAGGTGTTTCCCGTATGATCGTTAACCTAGACTCTCAAATTGTGGTCTGTCAACTTAATCAAATCTACGCTATTCACAATCCTATCCTACTATGTCTCCACTTGCGAGTTCGTCATCTTGAACAAATGTTTGATTTTATTGAATACAGACACATACCAAGAGAAGTCAATGCAATTTCAGATTCGTTAGCCAATTACATCATGGATCGGTATCTCGCACATAGATAAGGTTTCATAAAGGAAATAAATAATACATCACATGTTAATTAAAACACATTACATTAAGACATCATTATTTGAAAAGAATCATTTGGCACTGTAAAAACTTGGATATATGTATATATATTGCGTGATAAAAAAGTTCAGTTACATAAAAAAGGTACATAGAAGGGAAAAATATTGGGTCTTCACACCCATAGACATCATCATAAAGACTATACAATCATAAAGAAGACTCTAATATTCCTGCATCACATTGTTATTTGAGTAGAACATCACTGCGCGAGCTACTCTCCTTAGTAAAGAGTTTAGACTCTCAGGCACTCCCACCGTGTGTCTCTTATATGTAGGGGCACTTCCCGCCTCCTAAGAGGAGGGATACCCATCGTGAGGCCTTGTAGGTTTCTTACAACCTCCTGGAGACCTCCTGCTACTACCCCTTGATCTACCACTATCTGAGAATCCCCATAATGCCCTAGTGTTGGTATCTCTGTTGGACGTGTTGCTCCCTTTTCTGCATGATGAAACAATACATCCGTTAGAAACTCTTCTACGTACCCAAAAAAAAAATTAATATAAGTTTTAAAATAAAAAAACACTTGACAATATTTTTTTGGTTTCTCATTTGACGCGTCCCAGTCCTCCCCTTTCGGAAGAATCAGGTCCATGCTCCCCTGGAAATCCACTCCGACGTATGGGAAGTCTTCTATCACGATCAATTTTCATCTCAGCCAAGTGAATAAATCACCAGTGAACTTAAACTCTGACTCTGATCCTAGCCTCGAAGATAGACTAGTCCATGCTCCATACGTGGTTCTATCATCGGCCATACTGGTAATGCAATCTGAGGTTTCATCTGAGGAATGCATTCTAGGAAGAACAAAAACAAGAATGAACTGTATATGAACTGCTTCTGTTGCCCTGCTCTGCATCTCGTAATTTGCTCCTTCACATTCTGAAGGAATCATGCACTCCAGTTAAATAACGTTGACTCTAGACACTGTAAACCATAGGCCACCTGTGATATTGAAACTAAGTGCGAGCTGGTACTTCCCACTATACTCGTAATGGAAAATAGAATGGACCGAAGAGATAGATCCCTGATGTCTTTGATCGTGATTCTACATCCCACTAATCTCGATCTTGGGACACAATGATTTTCTAAGTACTCTTCTATAGGCGCGGGAAGTGCCCTTTGTCCGGATAAAATAACAGGGGCCCCTCTTTTTGAGAGGTTGGTCAGGAAGTAAACATCTTCCAAATCAATGGTAAGAAGTTGTGTTCCAATTTGGAACCCCTGTTTTGCAGCGTTCCATAGCCCGATCATATACTCGAGAAGAAGAACATCTTTCTTCATCTTTTGCATCTTAAATAACTTGAGGAGACCGCAGTTCATGAATGCGGCCCTTGATTGTGGACTTTGCAATGCAACCACATCATTGAGCTCATACTCTCTTTCTTTCCACTCGATCATGAATTTTGCCGAATTTACCTACAATCAACCACAAGCAAAAGTCATTAGTCATTCTTTTTCGGCAATTATTGCGCAATAAAAAAACTTAAAAAACATTTTTGCTCTTTTTATATGGCCAACGCTCCCTTTAAAGTCAACTAGGGTGCCAACGCTCCCTTAAAAGGGCCACCAGGGCATTATCCTTTTGGAAGAACGCTCCCCTTTACCTTTTGGAGGTGCGCTGGTAGTTTTTGAGCATTTTTTGTGTGTTTTGGGCAGCGCCCCCTTCACTCCTACATAAGAGCGTTGGCACCATATTACCAAGCTTTGAGGGGCATTGGAAAAATCAGGCAGCACTCCCCCTCGAATTCTAGAAAAGTGTCGAGCCCTTTTGGGCGCTTGAGACCTCCTAGGGAATCATTTTTAAGACTCAGTAATTGCCTAAAAAAAAATGTGAACCATGCAAATTGAAGGAAAGGGAAAGAGAACCAACCTGATCCAGACGACGATAGAAATAGTTGACCGTAGCTTCGACACTGATGAACGCAAGAATCACCCTCCAAAGATTAATTTATCCACTGCTAAAATCTTTGCACAAATGAAATAAAAGACATTTTTTCCCATATTTCTATTTATAAATTTTCATTTTTGCCAAAGCATAGTTATTTTGGGTTTTTGAGAAATATTTTGGAGGCATCATTAATACCATGGTGGGCAGTTTTTTCATTATTAGCAAGTTTCAGAGAAGTTTCATTCGTTTCTTATCTTGTCACATTAACGAGCATGGTCTTTCGTTCGTTCTCACGCTCGAAAAAACATGATAACACACTGAGTAACCTTTTATCTCTTTTTTCGGACTCGCATGGATAAACGAAAAAGGAGCCCCCTGGAGTCATCTTTAAGCTCTTTTCAGACTCTCTAAACATGAAAATATTGTCGAGTGATCTCGTTTCCTTTCCCACTCGTTAAAAGGTTTCAAAGGGCATATTTCGAGTGATTATTTATCTCTTTTTCGGCCTCGTGAGACTAACATTACGAAAAAGGACAACACTGGAGTCATCTTTAAGTCATTTTCAAACTCTCTAAATATGAAAAACCAATGAGTTTACCTTCTCTGGACTCGTTAAACCATCATACATTGAAGGGCTCATATCTTACTTCTTCCAGTTCGTTAAACAAAGGAAGAGGGACTTATCGGAGGTAAGTTATATCGAGCATGTGTTACCCTCCTCGAGCTCGTTAAATTAAAAAGAGGCACTCGTCTATATGGATGGGGGGAAAATTTGAAAGAAGCAAGTCAAGTAGTTTTTGAGAACATCATCAGTCACCCTTACAGTTTCCCCTGAACACGACACTTTGTCTTTGCACACATTTTAATCCACTGAACCTCTGCACTGAACCAATCCTTTGAGTTTCTTTACTCATTTGGGTCACCCGACGAAAGTCACAGTATCCACTGCATCATCATGTTTTGGTCCATGCATGTTTTTGTTGTTGTGCCTCAGTGTTCAAGGGAAGTATCTACCTCGAGAGTCAACCACCACAAATATATTGTTTCAATACCCGTATTAGTCCATGTTCTTTTTATCTACCAATTTACATCTTTGTGTCAGTTTCATGTTGTTGATGGGGGATACATCAAGGCCCTCCTTCGATGAGTCTATTCCTGTCACCTTCAACACATTATCCGAGAACTAGACTTAGAAACCAGTTAGAACCTTGGGACCTACATGCCTCAATGGCAAGCCTCCTCGCATCTGATAGTGGGTTTACATCATTGACCTCTGATCGGATGATTCCACGTATGTTCGAATTCATCTCATCCATTCACATTCGTTGGAATGTACTAAAGTACCTTGGGATTCATTGACATCAATGGTGATTTCCCTCGCACTTGTTAACGATTTACCTTATTGACCGGTAATGAAGTGGTTTCTTCCATGTTCGAAATCAGGATATCTATTCACATGGTTAGATTTGTACTACGTCAGGATCGGTAAGAAGACCTTGGGTTGAGTCATCACTCTAAAACATACTTTACCTAGGTTGCGACAAAGTTTCTTTTGAACATTGACACATATACTGTCACATAGATCCACTTTGTATTGGTCGTGGCTATGTCTTGTCGTCTCGTAGATCCACTATGTATTATTCGTGGCTATGATCAGTTTAGGTCATGGGAGTATAGATCCACAATGTATCTTCAGTGGCTATACCTTTTTGTCAATATAATTATGGATCTGCAGTGTATTTTGTGGCAGCCATACCTTGAAAGTATTTATCACTCAAGCATAGGTATGCCTGCCTTGGGTTTGAAACATGTCATAATATTTGTTTGATGGTTGTCTGCAGCTTCTACCAGGTTCTCTGAGTCCATACCCTTGCTCGAAAACATCTACAAAGTTCTTCAGTCATTAGTTTCCATCTTTTAACTTCGCACTTTGGGGGGCAATCTATTACACCTCAAAATTACTCACTACCATGATGACCTATTGTCATCATTACAAGTGTTGCAAACATCATACTGTCATCGTGCCTATGTTGTGTCTTGAACGACATTAAGAACACTTAAAAATAACCTCCAAATACTGATTTAAAATAGGAGAAATCATTTGACAGAGAGTACAATCCTTTTACCATGGAAAAGACCACTAAAAAAACATTTTTGGAGGGAAACGCTCCCCTACCAACTGTCAGGGAGTGCCAACGCTCCTTGGCCTTCTTTGGGGGAGCGTTCCAATGCTCTGTGCACCCTTTTGGGGGAGCGTTGGCCTTTTTGAGAAAATATTGGGCTGTTGAGAGAAATCAGGGAAGAATCCCCTTCATCTCTGGAATTGGTTGGATTTGAATCTAAGGTCAAGGTTTGATCTTAAGGAAGATCCACAACTGAAGGAGAAGGATCCTCAACCTATCCCAAGAATCTCTTAAGTGGTTAGGCCTCTCCAAGCCTATATAAGGAGGCCTCCTCATGGTGAAAAGGGGGAGACATTGAAGGCATCAAACTTATGATCTCATAAGGGAGATATCATTGAAGCATAATCAGTTTGTGTGTGGATTACTTGAGCAAAGGGTTGGACAAGGAGATCTAGGAGAGGTTGCTACACCTTCATCAAAGTTCTGTAAGTATTCTCTATTGTTCTCATTAATATACATATGTGCTTGGCCTATTACTTTCAAGGTTGTGTTTATTCTACATGAACTTGTCTCTATTAGATAGATCTGGTTTCAAGCTAATCTTAGTAGAATAAGAAGCTTGTTCTGTCTTTGTTTGGTTTGTAGGACTTATCAAGAAGCTTGGGGATCAAATCTCAACTCGAACTGTGCAAGGATGAACATCGTTAAAAAGGTACACCTTTCTTCCTCTTCTCTATACATTAGTTTAGCTATATTTAAAAGGATGTCAGTGACCAATGTTAGCACCCTTTCTGTATTGGTCTTAGGAGTCTAGAGCCAAAGAGGAAAACCACTTGTCCATAGGGGATTTCTCTGTAACACCTGGTAAGAGCTGCCAGGTTCTGTTCAGGATAGGAATTTTGAAGGAGTTGGAGCCCCAATCCCTGATGGTGCTTATGATGTTGTTTTTAACTCATTTGGTTCTTCTCATGAACTGAGTGGCTTGGTTCCAGATGTTCTCACTGAATGGAGAGTTGTTTAAGAGGTGCTCCATGGTTTCTACCTCGAGATGGAAGAGATGGAAAATCGAGGGGCCAATGAAACCTCGTCTTTGAAGATTGTCGCAGGTTAAGATCTTGTTCTGGAGTAAAAGCCAGAGGAATGTTTAGATTTTGGGCCAGAGTTTTGATTTCCATATTGTTGTCCAGATGTTATCTTTCTGAAGATTATGGAATTTCTCCTGAAGAGTGTATCCCTCCTTGAGAGTAAAGCTTCCATGAGGTGTATCCCCATATGAGAATGTCTTGGTCTGTTCTTTTCCAGATTCTCCTTTGGGTTGTCGCTTGTTTCCAGTGTTGCAGGTTATAGTCCATTGCCACTTGGAGTTCCTTATGAGTAGATTTCCATCTTCGCCAAGGAGAGTTGTTGGGGGTATCTGTCCACAAATCAACTACTTTGAGAGTGGCAAGATCTTGAATGTGATTTTCGTAGGATTGTAGATTTTCTTCCAGTTGAAGGGGTGGAATTTGATGCCAAGTATCCATCCAGAATAGGGCATTCTGGCCATTACGAACTTCCCAGAAAGAATGTTCCTATATGAGTGGCCGATTTTTCCAGGCCGCATTCCAGATGTTGGAGCCCTGAATTTGCTCCTACATTCTTATAAGTTGACTTTGGTGCATATTTGGGGCATATTTTCATTTCCATATTTTTTCCCAGATCTCTGCTGGTTTTTTGAGCTATATCCACCAAATTCTTGCTCCCATGGTGCTATTTAATTTTCCAGGGTCTCGGAGGCCCAGACCACCTGAAGATTTGGGCTTGCAGACTTTGTCCTAGTTGACTAGGGCCCATTTTTTGTTCAGGTTGTGTCCATTCCATAGAAATTTTCTTTACAAATTCCTTATTTTCTTTATGACTGATTGGGGGTCAGATAGGGTTGAGAAGAGGTAAGATGGGATGGCTTGGAGGACTGAAAGGTCCAATTGCTAAGACAGTTGGTGATGGAGAGTAGGAGAGAGTCCCAGTAGATATTTCTGGCTGTTGAGTCAGAAAGAGGGAGTCCCAGGTAGTGAGAGGGAAGAGTGAAGACATGGGTATTCATAAGTTGAGAAAGGTGTTGTTGGATTGCCACAGGAGTATTAAAAAAGAAGAGTTACGATTTGGCCATATTAAAGGTGGTGCCAGAGGCTTCGCTGAAATCGGAGAGGATGGAGATTAGTTTAACTGCTTCTTGTGCGGTGGGGGTGTTCATTAGCAACATGTCATCGAATAATTGGCTATGGGAGGCTGTCGGTTGTAACCCATGAAGAGGGAGGCCTTGAAGGGATCCATTTTGAATTGAAGCCTTGATATAGCGTCCTATACCTTCAACCATTATGACAAAAAAGAAAGGGGAGAAAGGGTCGCCTTGCCTTCACCATTGACAAGGATTGAGAAAAAGGTTGAAGAAATGAGGTTCATTATCCAAGAGACCCAATCCTTGTTGAAACCAAAAGCCAATAGGAGCGCTTCCATGTATTTCTAGCTTAATTTGTCAAAATATTTTGAAAGGTCAAGTTTTAGAAGCATACATGGACTACGAATGCTTTTGAGTGAGTGAATGATTTCATGGAAAAGTATGACACTATCCATGATTTTCCTTCCTTCGACATATCCTAATTGCTCCTTGGAGACGATGAAGGGTAGAATTGGCTTGAGTCTTAGAGCTATGCCCTTGGAAATGATTTTGTAGATCACATTGCAAAGAGCTATGGGTCTGTAGTTCTTACGATTTGTGACTCTTTCTTATTTGGGTATTAGGGTGAGGAAAGTGGCATTTAGTGTTGGAAGAACTTTACTTGAGCTGCATGATTCCTCCACTAGCTGCCACACTTCCTCCCTTAACATTGGCCAACAAGAGTGGAAGAAGTCTGTTGTGAAACCATCTGGACCTGGAGCCTTGCCTGTGGGTAACTTATGAATAGCCCGATCCACTTCTACTTGTGTTATTGGTGTCATGAGAGCCTCGTTATGTTCCTGGGTTATTATAGTTGGTATATTTTGGGTCACCCGCTCTATTGCTGAGGTGCGGTCCACCTTGGGTTCTGAGAGGAGATCCTTATAGAATTATGTCATCTCATGTGTTATTTTTTGATGAGTTAACAGGGTGTTGCCTTGCGAGTCATCCAACTTTGTGATGTGATTGATAAGGCGTCTTTGGATCATAGAACGATGGAAGAATTTGGTGTTTTTCTCTCCCTCGTTGAGCCATTGAACTTGAGATTTTTGTTTCCATAGGATTTATTCCTGCTTGTATCTTTCTTCTAGTTTCTTTTTGACTTCACTCTCCTCATGTTGTTGAGTGATTGTGTATCCTGCTTGAATGAATTTTCCTTGAATTTTCTCTAGTTTTTGTTCCAACGTTTTCCTTTCTTGGAAAAAGTTCCCAAAGACTTCTTTGTTCCATTTGCGCACTTGTTGTTTAAAATGTTTGAGTTTTTTCTGGAAGAAATACATTTTTGTACCCCTTAGTGTTTCCGCAGTGCTCCACCAGTGACAGGCTAACTCCTGGAAATTTGGATGGGAGAGCCAAAAAATTTCAAATCTGAAGGGTTTAAGCTTGGGGGTGGCAATAGTGTCAACCCAAAGATGAACTGACCAGTGGTCCGAACCTACCTTTGGGAGGATGTTGGAAAGAACTAGGGGGCCTTCCAAAAGGAGAGTTTCCGAGATGAGGAAGTGATCAAGCCTACATGCTATTTGTTGGTGACCTAATCTTTTGTTGGTCCAGGTGTAGGTGCCGTTGTT
>ML840779.1:30494-43863 GCA_009831015.1 Picea engelmannii | reverse complement strand
ATTCTAACTCAAGAATGGATGAATGCAATTGGGATACAAATAACAGAAGATTTTTGGTCATGAATACCATCAACAAAAACGTTTTTCAAATAGACTATAAATTTGCATATGGAAACTCTAATTATTTGAAATCAAATTGCTCAGTGTCTAAGATGTACTACTTTTACCATATTAACAATATGGTATTGAAACCTATTACTATTGTGACCAATAATGTTATTACTAGAAATTTGGAGAAGGATACTACACATAACTATTGAAAGAATGATTTACCAGTCAAGTAATAAGTCACAGTCCATAAGTCATTGGAAGTCCATATATAACGTTGGAAATCTTCCACAAAACATACTATTGTGATATGCTATGTCTGCCAATCCACCAACACTCCCAACTTGCCACACCATCGATCTGCAATAGTCCACAAATCCTCGTCTGGATGGTCTACTCCATGTCTCAAAATAGAGACCATATAACATGTTTCCACTTGCAACAGTCACTATAGATATCTATAAGGTCTAACTCCTCAACACTTCTACAACTCCCTCTCAGAGCTATCAGTTGTTACCTGTCCAAACATAAAAAAAAAATATATGTAACCAACTCTAGCAGTTATGTGTGTCAATATGATCCCTTCTCTTCAGATCCCAAGCTATGAAACCATATCAATTTTCACATGCAACTCTATGTGACTAATTTTCAGATTTGAAAATTGCTTCCTAGTGATCTAATAGTAAACCCTAGCTATTATCAGTGAACAATTTTACACTAAAAATTATTGACTAAAAATATATGCAGTGGAAACAACAAGATTAGAGATTAATAATCAATACACATGAGACACAAAAAATTTCTCTATAACTTTATCAATTCATAAATTCTAAGGAAAAAAACAACCCTCCTTGCCAATACAAACCCACCAAAAATTAGAGGACAACCTTGTCTTCTAATAACCAGAAAAATTAGAAAACCAAACCTCAATAAATCCTTGGAAATTTCCTCTGCCCGCAAATATGCAACAAACCACCTGTACGGCTTGCTAATATCATATGTATTGCTTATGACATCAACATGTACAGACCTGCTCCTACCCAAAAAAACTTTGTATGGATGTACGTGATTCACCTCACTTCAACCCACGTACATACACGAGTGTGCTTCACTACAACTCGTGTATACACAAATGTGCCTACTGCAACATACATACATACGTGAGTGTACGTGAGGCACATGAAGTACACAAGTCTATGGAATTCCATACATAGGGTTGGAAATCTGCCACAAAACACACTTTTGTGATCTGGTCTATTCACCAATCCACCAGAACTCCCAACCTGCCACACCATCGAGATGCAATAATCCACAACTCCTTGTCTGGATGGTATGCTCTATGTCTCAAACCAGAGACCATATAACATGTTTCCACCTACAACAGTCACTATATCTCCCTCTAAGAGCTAACTCCTCAACACTGCTACAACTCCCTCTCAGAGCTATCAACTGTGACTTGTTCGAACATAAACAAGAAATATGCAACCAAGCCTAGCAGTTATGTGTCTCAATATGATCCCTTCTCTTAATATCCCAAGCTATGAAACCATATCAATTTCACATGCAAATCTTTGTGACTAATTTTCAGATTTGAAAACTGGTTCCTAGTGAGAAAATAGTAAACCCTAGCTATTATCAATGAACAATTTTACACTGAAAATTATTGACTGAAAATATATGCAGTGGAAACAACAAGATTAGAGATTAATCATTAATACACATGAGACACAAAATTTTGTTCTGTAACTTTATCAATTCAGAAATTCTAAGGGCAAAACCAACCCTCCTGTCCAATACAAATCCACCAAAAATCTGAGGACAACCTTGTCCTCTAATAACCAAAAAAATTAGAAAACCAAACCTCAACAAATCCTTGGAAATTTTCTCTGCCCACAAATTTGTATCAAACCACATGTACAGCTTGCTAATGTCACTCTTGTACTACTGATGATGTTAGTCTGTATAGACCTTCTCCTGCCCAAAAAACTATTGTACGGATGTACGGAATTCACCTCACTTCAACCCATGTACATACATGATTGTGCTTCACTACAACCTATGTATACACGACTGTGCCTACCACAACTTGCATACATACGTGATTGTTCCCACTGTAACCTGCGTACATACGTGACTATTCCCACTACAACATGTGTACATGTATGAAAAACAATACGGGCACTTTCATACGATTCACAAAATTTCTTCCTTTTGCAACTGCCTCTCTCCTAGGCCATATTTGCCACAATTGCATAATATCCCTTTGTTGAACTCACAAAGCCTCCTAGCACAAGTGATCACTCACTTATGCTAACTCCATCATGCCACATTTATCAAATGTCACAATGACCTCTATCCTTTATTTACAAGTCCAACGAGTGAGTTTAGACACCCCATTCTAAACTCAATAATTAATTAGAATATTTTAATCCTCTTTGTGGGTGTGGAACCCCCACACAAGCCCACAAATCCCATCAACTTTCCCATGAGGCCCTAGCCTCATTCCAGGGCCGATTTTACTAAAACGAAAGTCTAAACTACTGCCAATGAAGATTCCCATATGCTTGACAGCTTGGCCTTTTACGAGAATACCTCCCAAAGCTACAATATCATCAACGATTCAATTGCCCAAAAAATATACTAGGAAAGATGCACAGAACACACTCTTTAAACTAGTTCAGACATTCATGACAACTCTAAGCAAATAGTTTTATATCAAAATGTGGAAAATGATAAGTTGTTGAAATTCCACACTGTATGATACAGCCTAAAAAATATAATTGTCTATTATGGTTCCCATCAATAGAACTGTTTAAACTATGAACCTATGTCAACAAACTATTGCCTTGAAACTAGTGTTGGTCTTGTGAAAGTTAGTTCTCAACAACCATGACTTGAAACTAGGCATATGATATACCATTGGAAAGGTGTCAAATATCCCTACATTGTAACTAGGATTGATTTATCTTTGGGTCTGATTTCAGATAAAATTTTATTAGTGAACTCACAATTATAGAATTTGGCTCCCTTGAAGACACTCAATTTGTGCCCTAATTACATCAATGTAGATGTTTCTTCATCTCCTCATGAGTCTTAATAGAGAAAACTAGAAGGCCTCCTAATGAAAATCCTTCTTCTTCTTCAAGTAATTTAATTGTTGTTGAGAATAAATTTCCATGTCCAATGAGGAATTGAATAGGTGCATAGAGGATTTTATAATCAGTATTGCCATGAACTATTCCTTGAAAGGAAAAAATTCCCTACATAGGAGATGGTGGAACAATAAGTAAATTCTCCATGAATGGATGAAGTTCATATCATATATGTATATTATTTATAAGGGTTTCCTTCAAAATCTCAGAGATGTTTCTCGCATTAAATGATATTTTTAATTGTAGATGTCACTCATGAGTTATAGTCATTTACAGTTTTTTTCATTATTCAAGTATTTTAATTTAGTTTATATGCAAGGTTTAGGTCTCACAGTATACATATACTCTATGATAGACTTTTAATGGAAGAGACCTCTAGTTTTAAAGTGACTTTACTATATTTTTTCTCAACCCATATTTGTGGGTATTTATTTATATATTCACGGGATATCATTTGTTGGATTTTGGGGCCTTATATTTCATTTATTTCAGATTTATTTGATATGTGGGATTTTTCTAGGTTTAATGAAGCTTTCCCCTTCTAGGATTTTATCAAATCATGTGAACTTATTGCATTGAAATAGACAACCCAATTATTTGCATGAAATTTCACTCATTCTTGAAACATGTGCATTGAAAAATTTAGTGTAATGTATTAGCTTGAACTTTGAAGAGAAGAGATCAGTTTGAGGGAGGATGGAGACAATCAGGAAGAGGATAAAAGGAACGGGGTTAAGAAAGAAGGTGGGTCTAAAATAATGAATGGGGTCAATAATGATGGTAGTGGGGAGAACAAAGATGGTGGAGAAAACAAAAAGGAATGAGTGGATTATGATAACAAGGGTGGTGATGAATCCAAAGGTGATGGTGAAGACAAGAAGGGTGAACACAAAAAAAGACAGTATTCCTAGATATAGCTTTGATTCTTAAACCCTCTTGATGATGGAATTTATTAACTATATTAAATTGAATAGTATGAATTATATCAAATAATATTGTCTATGATAATAACATCATGTATTTTATTAACACACCATTTAAATCTATTGCTTGTGCTCATGGATTTTTTTGTGAAAACTACTTTCGAAATGATGAAAATAGGTCGTTACTCAACCAATGGGAGGGTTTCTCCACCTTGATTTTCAACTGTTGGAGAGAAATCTTATTGGATTATGTAATATCTTCAAGGCATTGAAATATTTTCTTAATATCCCTCAAGGTAGGTTACATTGTACTTTTGAACAAAGAACCTCTGCAACCCACTGAAATGAAAGCCAAGCCACAATCACTTGCAAATTCAAAATTGGATAGAACCAAATTGCCAATGGTTGTAAAATATACATTTAGAGAAGAACCGGGAGTGGTTGAGAAAGCAAAGCATACAACTCGAAACTGAAACCCTTTGATTACCCAAAAAACTCACTCAATGTCAACATAAATAACATTTGAGAACAGAGGAGAACCCCCAATGTTCGAATAGATAGATGCCATAAAAACACTACTTTCCACACCATTATCCCCAACGAACATGATAGACTCAATCGAATTTGAATACAGAGAAGCAAAAACCCATAAATGAAAAACAATTAAAGAATGGGGAAAAACATGAAGACCATAGGGGGGTCTAGCCAACGAAGGAAGAGAACACATCATCAAACTCTGAAAACACCTCTATTACCTCTTTCCTAGACACTAAGAACCATCACAAAACATGAACTCTAACACCATTGCTTCTTTCAAATTCCCAATAAAACAACCCTCACACAAGACACCGATTAATAGAGCAATAAATAACAAATAAATTGAGTGTACCAACCTTCATGCCAAATGACATAAAGTTTGCATATGATTCCACCTATCTTAAATGCTCATTAACCCCATCAGAATATCAAGGAATGAAAAAATATTCACTTATACTACTTGCTTCTAACACCCCTTCTCCAAGGTTTTTCCATATTTGGCCCATTGATATGCCACATAATTGTTTTATCGAAGGATGTGGTAAATTATCCTATCTTAAAACCCTTCAAGGAGGATTAAGATGAAAATTATTAGTCCCTTGAATAAATTGGTATCTATGTTGGAACGTTTGAGAATGACCCTAACAACAAGCATGGAGTCGCCAAGAGTGACGATTTGTTGAAGTCCTTTTTCTTTTGCTATCCTATTTTCTTGCCACATGACATATTCCTCGGTAGTATTGTTTTATGCCTCACCAAGCCCCTTGTTAAAATATGCTACATTATTTCCTTTGTGATCTCCAATTACCCCCCCCCACTTCTACCATCCCTCTACTCTCTATATATTACAAACCACATTGTTAACTCTTAAACCCCATATCATTTTAATCTTATCCCCAATGATCATTATAACATGTGATATTGAAATAATATAATACTTAAAACTTAACATGTCTAAACCCCATAATATTAACACCAAACGCCATAAAACTTCATCCATATAATCCCCAATCCCTATCATGTAGAACCCAAAATAGACAACCCTTATAACCGGTAACCATTAAGCATTATTACTTATAAACCCTAATCCATATAACTATAGTAAGTCATAAACATATAACCCATACCATACCTAAATATTATTTGCAATAATATCTATAAATCGTAACATTTATAACCCTAACCCATATCACCTAATCCTTATAAACAATAAACCCCAACCCATAACTAATATAACATTATAAACCATAACCTCCATAGTCCCTTAACCCTATCCCATGTACCCTTAATTGTCAAACACTTACTTCTCTTGGTCATTATAACCTTTAATCTAACCCCTTCCCACCTTTTCCAATAATTGATAACCCCTAGCCATTATAATTGGTAATTCATATAACCCTTATCCATATAACTTAAAACATCTTTAAAAACTAACTTGAATAAAACATAACAATTATAACCCATTCTCATCTACTCACTAACGTATCTTACCCCTTTGTCTTTACCATTTTAATACTGTAATAATTCCTAACATCTAATGTATATAATCATTTAACACATATCCTAAATAACTCCTAATAGTTAACACTTAGAACCCTTAATCCTTAACCCCAATTATAATGACCATTTTTTTCTATAACTCTCGAGCCTAAATTTTTATAAACTCTATACTCCAACCCCTATAATTTAGAATACTTACACCTTAAATACTATATTATAAAACCTCATATAACTCCTAAACACTAATGCCTATAACTTAGAACTAAGGTCAATTCCAAGAAACCACACCACCTCATTACCTACTCTTAAAATCCATTTACTTATTCTTCTTCCATTTACATTCATGTTTAACCATCAATGTTTGTCATCATATTCAAATTCTTGTAGAACTCTTTCTCATTTCATCAATGTAATATTCCAGATATAAAAAGTATGCAAAACAGAAATAAAATGATAGAAATGGTAGATAAACAACAATATAACCATAACAACACCACAATAATGCTGAAATGATATTAGAATAACATCAGAAAGAGCACTTTGATTCTAAGAGCAATGTTCACTTGCCTCTTTGAGGGGGAAACCTCCAGTCGAGCATAGCTCTATTACAATAATATCCAAGCTAGGCTTCTCATACCCTCGACTCCTATTTATACTAAATATGTCTATTAAAAGAACCATCTAGAGGAAGATCCTTCTAGAAGCGGAAGCTTCTACTAGGTCTTCTTACATTCGAATTATTCTACCTTATTGCAAGACCTTATTCATATTGACCTTTATTACATTTGAATATATTGTTCTACCTACATGAGGGGTTAGGCCCCTAACATGTCCTGCCCCTTAAAAACAGCCTTGTCCTCAAGGCTTGAGATGTGGAAATTGTTGCAGAATGATAGTTGGTTCCCAAGTGGCATTTGCTGGAGTTGTATCTTTCCACTGGAATAACACTTCCTTGATGGTTCGCTGATGTAGGTGATGCTCGTGATGGTCCAAAACTGCTTGTGGTTGTAGCCAAATGGATCCTTCTTCGTCCAACTCGGGACGGTTGGTTTGAGTTTGGCACTTAGTTCCAATCACCTTCTTTAAGCATGAAACATGAAAAACAAGATGTAGCTTAGAATGACTAGGAAAATATAACGGATAGGCCACCTGTCCCACATGATTCAGAACGGTATAAGGACCATAAAATTTGGGCGCCAACTTCTGAAAATGGTCGGCCTTGAGGGAATTTTTCTTGTAAGGTTGCAGTCTAAGAAACACCTGATCCTCTTCTGCAAATTGACATTCAGAGCGACCTTGATCTGCTTGTTCCTTCATGCGATTATGGACCATGACAAAATTATCTTTGAGGGTATGGAGAATAGCCTTTTGAACTGTAAGCGTGTGGTCAAACGCCTGGACCTTCGAGACACCTGGTAAATATGAGAGAATTGAAGGTGGATTTTGTCCATATACCGTTTCAAAAGGAGTCATGCGGGTAGTTGTATGGTATGAAGTGTTGTACCACCATTCAGCTAGGGGTAACCATTGAGCCCATTGATTTTTATTTTCTAATGAAAAACACCTCAAATATGTTTCCAAACACTTGCTGACAACTTTAGTTTGATTGTCAATCTGGGGATGATAAGTTGTGCTGAGATGCAATTGGGTGCCTTGTAGCTTGAACGGTTCTTGCCAAAAATTTCTRGTGAAATTTGGGTCACRATCAGAAGYAATAGAATGCAGCATGCCATGAAGYTTGAAGACCTGATCCATGAAAATTTGAGCCACRGTGGATGTTGTGAATGGGTGTTGAAGAGCACAAAAATGAGCATACTTGGAAAGGCGATCAACTACYACCATGATGACTGATTTATTTCTCGATTTAGGTAAGCCTATAATAAAATTCATAGAGATATCCCTCCAAATAACAGGTGGAATCRGAAGTGGTTGTAGTGTGCCAGGAGATTTGACTGKTTCTCCCTTGTTRCRTTGACACACATCACATTCAGCTACAAAATTACGAACRTCTTGTTTCATACCATCCTAGAAAAARGAATGTTTGACCCTGTCATAGGTTTTGGTAAACCCAGAGTGCCCAGTTGTGGGTGTAGCRTRAAGCTCAGAAAGTACTATGGATTTAAGTTTTKTCTATTTACTTAAATACAAACGGCCTTTGTATCGAAGCTCATCATGGAGCTAAGAGTACCCTAGGGAAACTGGATAATTGGACTGCAATTTTTGTATCAAATGTGAACTTTTGGGATCGTGTAGCCATTCTTGGYGAATGGCTTGGAGCCAATCTGGTACAATGAAGGAGAGAGAAAAAAGGGATCCTTCATCTTCATATTTTCGGGAAAGTGCATCTGCAACCACATTRTCTTTGCATTTCTTGTAAATGATCTCATAATCATATCCAAATAKCTTAGTCACCCATTTTTGTTGCTCTRGGGAGGAAATGTGTTGTTCCAGAAAATACTTGAGGCTTTGATGATCTGTCTTRATTTGGAAGCRTTGCCCCAATAGATAAGGGCRCCCCTCTTGCATAAGGACAAYRCCAATTCCTTTCCCTGAAGCATCACATTCCAGGACAAAGGTCTTTGTGAAATYAGGAAGGGCCAGGACTGGAGTTGTGCACATGACCATATTCAAGGTTTGAAAATCTTGAGCAGCTGTTGGAGTSCAAGTGAAAKAATTATTTTTAAGGAGTGCAGTGAGAGGTGTCGCAATCTTTCCATAATTCTTAAAAAACTTATGATAATAACCTGTTAAGCCCAGAAATCCACACAAGATTTTGAGAGTCTTTAGGTGAGGCTAGTCTTGCATAGCTTCAATATTTTTAGGATCCACCGTGACGCCATCATTGCCAACAAGATGACCCAAGTACTCAACTTCTGAGGCGCCAAAAGCACATTTAGATTGTTTTAGGAAAAGTTGGTGCCAAGAGAGTAGATGGAGAACTCGATCCACATGAGCAAGATGGTATGTCCAGGTTTTTCTATAGATGAGGATATCATAAAAAAAAACTAAGACAAAATGATGAAGAAAAGGACGGAAGACATGATTCATCGGGCTTTGGAAGGCGGAGGGGGCATTACACAAGCCAAAGGGCATGACCAAAAAGTCATAGTGGCCCTCATGAGTTCTAAAGGCAGTCTTTGGAATGTCTGCCTCTTTCATACGGATCTAGTAGTAGCCAAAACAAAGATCAAGTTTAGTAAAGAACTGGGCACTACTTAATTCATCCAAGAGGTCATCAATGACAGGAATGGGAAATTTGTCTTTAATGGTGAGTTTGTTCAGGGTGTGGAAGTCATGACACATGCACCAAGAACCTTCTTTCTTTAGGACCATGACCATAGGAGAAGAGTAGGGGATCACACTAGGGTGGATAACGCCTGCGTTAAGCAGTTCTTGAACCATTTTCTCAATTTCATTTTTTTGGGAAAAGGGGCGACAATAGGGACGGATATTGGGAGGAAGGTTTCCTGGTACAGGGGGAATGGAATGATCATGAACACCACGAGAAGGAGGGAGTCCCTAGGGAGTGGAAAAGACCACTTGATGTTTGGAGAGGATGGATTGGAGGTCTTGTGGCACAAAGGGTGTCTCAGTTGCTTGTATGGCATGGAGTTGGGAAATAACGCCAGAATGACCTTTTTTTAGCAGCTTTTCCATGCAATGGGAACTAATGATATCAAGTGAACTGGAGGTGATGCCTTGGAACTTATATTTTTCTCCCTCCTGGTCGAATTACATGGTTAATTGCTTAAAATCCATGAGAATGGGACCCAAAGTACTTAGCCAGTTTGCACCCAACATAATGTCACAACCGCCCATGTCGATAGCAAACATATGAGATTTCAAGTGGTAGTCACCAATTTGGAGACACACATTTTCACAACGCCCTCCACATTTCATGGAGTCGCCATTGGCAATAATGATTTGGAAATTATTAACTGCATGGATATAGAAATGAGTTTCTTGGGAAATGCGGCGATGAATAAAATTATGGGTGCTTCCACTATAAACAACAACGATGACCTTCATATGCTTGATGTAACCAATTAGCTTGAGGGTTTAGGGAGCAGATAAGCCAGTGAGAGCATTTAGGGAAATGATCGGTTCTACTTTGGGAGGGTCTGAGGGAGGGGTTATGTCAATGGGTTCAGGTGACTCAGACACAAGGGGAGTTTCAACATCCTCTTTTGAAATATCCTCCAAGATGGCCATAAAAATCTTTTGTTCCTTACACTTGTGGCCCGAAAAATATTTTTCATCACAATTATAACAAAGGCCTTTGAGTTGGCATTCAACCATTTCAGCCCTAGTCAATTTTTGGATCTTTAGTGGAGAAGAAGGAGTAGTGCGATTTACTAGTTTAGTGCGAGAAATAAAGGAGGGTTTATGGTTTTGAGAAGAGACAACCTATTGTTCTTCCTTATCTCTTTTAGCAGTCTTCGCCCAACTCTGAGGTTGAGCCATGAGGACATGGGCGCGAATCTCATCCTTGAGGCCACTGATAAAGCATTCTCGGAAAAAAGCATCATACATGCCCTCTGTACGAAAATCTAGTTGCTCAAAAGAAGCTATAAAGTCTTCCACTATTCCAGATTGTTTCAACTTTGTCAAATGGAATAAATGGTTGGTGTCAGTGTCAAAGCGTTCATAAAGCTTTGCCACAAAGTGTGTCCAAGTAACATACCCTTAACGGGCAGTTTTTCTCCATTTCCACCATTGCCAACGTTCTTGATCTAGATGGAGAACACCATACTAGAGTTTGGCCAAATCATCTGTAATGTCGTACAAAGAGAAATATTAATGTTCCATTTGAGTTACCCAACCAGTGGGATCTGAGCCATCAAATTTGGTCACATCCACCCGCGGAAGGCATAGGTCACGCTAAAAGTGATGGGGATAAAAATTATGTGAATGAGAGGAAGTTTCAACTTCGGTATGCAAAGGTGGGTCAGATAAAGGGGGATCTGCAGGGATATGCAGCTTGGTGCAAATCATCGAAACGACAAATTCAAGCTGGGTAGTCATGTCTTGTTTGAGGTCTTCTTTAAGTTCAGTGATTTATGCGGTGATGGAGGATTCATGTTTTGATTGATGGTGGCAATATTGGCACTGAGATGTCTCACTTATTGTTGGGTCTCTATGAAATTAGATTGCAAGGTATTGAAGCGAGCTTCCAAGTCTTGGCTACGGGTATGGGACATGATGACGAGGGAACCGAAAATGGGCGGGTGGGGTCAAAAATTTTGCTGAAAAATGATAGGTATAAATGTGATAAGGGCGAAGATATAAATCCAATGGAATAGGTCTCAAATAATGGTGCACAAATTTCTAGAATTTTTTTTTTTTTTTACACCTGCGGAGTTATACTCTAGTCTGAAGAACATTGTAGTGATGAAATGCCCAAATGCTTAACCAGGAAGAAATGTGTAGTGATTTGGAAACTCAAACACAGTTGCACGGTAATAGATCTTGTATGTTTTATGTTTTGTTTACATCCCCAAGGGTTAGGTATTCAAGGGTTCTACAGACAAGGGTTTGCCCTGTATTATAGCTCTCTGATATATGTGCAGGGTCCAACAGTAGTACTCGGCCCAATATCTCAGGGCACCAACTAAGGAGGGTAGACCGTGTACCCAGGTACTAGAGAGTATTTTCCCGAGTGTTGTTCTCGGTGACACTATAGCAGTCAGGCGGCCTATTGGTTTATCTAAAGAGGGCTTCAAGAAATCTAGGTTGATCCGTATATAGGTGTTGTTTGATGCGCTACCACTCAAAGGGGTACCAAAAGGGGTTACAAGGGTGGCCAACAAATGTGCGCTTAAGTACCACTTGTATTTCCTCCATGTATGAATCTCTCAACCGCGGGTTTATGTGCGTAGCGATAGATCTCTGTAGCTTAAAGACGTCAGAATACGTCTCTACCCTGAAAAAAATTAACCCACAATTTTTTGCCGAGGAAAGTGCTCTGATACCACTTGTAATATTCCAGATATAAAAAGTATGCAGAACAAAAATAAAATGATAGAAATGGTAGATAAACAACAATATAACTAGAACAACACCACAATAATACTGAAATGATATCAGAATAACACCAGAAAGAGCACTTTGATTCTAAGAGAAATGTTCACTTGCCTCTTCGAGGGGGAAACCTCCAGTCGAGCAGAGCTTTATTACAATAATATCCAAGCTAGGGTTCTCATACCCTCAACTCCTATTTATACTAAATATGTCAATCAAAAGAACCATGTAGAGGAAGATCCTTCTAGAAGCGGAAGCTTCTATTAGGTCTTCTTACATTTGACTTATTCTACCTTATTGCAAGGCCTTATTAATATTTACCTTTATTACATCTGAATATATTGTTCTACCTACGTGAGGGATTAGGTCCCTAACAAACAAGGTGATGGAAAATTTCTTCTTCTCTTAGCATTCCTTAACATGATTAAATTTTCTATTGGTGTTATTAAGGTAAGAACCTTGGTTTTCTACCGTAAGGAATTTTTGAAAACAAGATTTGATCTACAGTCCTTCTTCTCAAGGAACTTATACAGTTAATAACCAACTTTGATTGTAGAAAGACATTTTCAAGCAGATTCATATTAGCCTTGGTATATCAGTCTCATGATTGTTCTTTGGTTCATTCAAGCATATTTTTTGAACTCTGCTCTGATACCACTCTATAACACACACAACCTACAAACCCTATTGTGTGTTAATACCACTCTGTATTTTAAATTAAAATTTAGTTAATATTTTTTAAAGATTTTAATTTTAATTAAAGTTTAGTTTTTTTTTATTATTATTACTAGTTTTAATTAAATATTGTTTTTTTAGTTTTTAAAATTTTATGTATTAGTTTTCCAGATTTTGATGTTTTAAATACGGTTTTGATTTTTTTTTATGTATTTAATTTTTAAAATTTTATTATTTTTATTTTTTTAACGTTTATTTGTAATACTTAATTTTTATTTTTTATTTTTTTTAAATTAAAATCAAAGTTTAGTTTTTTATTTTTATTTTAATTAAAATTTGTTTTTATTTTATTTTTTTAAATATTTGGTGTATTAAGTTTTTAAAATTTTAATGTTTAAAATATTGTTTTTATTTATTTTTATGTATTTAATTTTTAAAATTTTATATTTTATATTTTTTTAAAGGTTTGTTTTTAATATATATATATATATATATATATATATATATATATAT
>ML840779.1:0-21521 GCA_009831015.1 Picea engelmannii | reverse complement strand
TATATTTGTGGTGGTTGACTCTCGAGGTAGATACTTCCCTTGAACACTGAGGCACAACAACAAAAACATGCATGGACCAAAACATGATGATGCAGTGGATACTGTGACTTTCGTCGGGTGACCCAAATGAGTAAAGAAACTCAGAGGATTGGTTCAGTGCAGAGGTTCAGTGGATTAAAATGTGTGCAAAGACAAAGTGTCGTGTTCAGGGGAAACTGTAAGGGTGACTGATGATGTTCTCAAAAACTACTTGACTTGCTTCTTTCAAATTCCCCCCCCATCCATATAGACGAGTGCCTCTTTTTAATTTAACGAGATCGAGGAGGGTAACACATGCTCGATATAACTTACCTCCGATAAGTCCCTCTTCCTTTGTTTAACGAACTGGAAGAAGTAAGATATGAGCCCTTCAATGTATGATGGTTTAACGAGTCCAGAGAAGGTAAAATCAGTGGTTTTTCATATTTAGAGAGTCTGAAAATGACTTAAAGACGACTCCAGTGTTGTCCTTTTTCGTAATGTTTGTCTCGCGAGGCCGAAAAAGAGATAAATAATCACTCGAAATATGCCCTTTCAAACCTTTTAACGAGTGGGAAAGGAAACGAGATCACTCGACAATATTTTCATGTTTAGAGAGTCTGAAAAGAGCTTAAAGATGACTCCAGGGGGCTCCTTTTTCGTTTATCCATGCGAGTACGAAAAAAGAGATAAAAGGTTACTCAGTGTGTTATCATGTTTTTTCGAGCGTGAGAACGAACGAAAGACCATGCTCGTTAATGTGACAAGATAAGAAACGAATGAAACTTCTCTGAAACCTGCTAATAATGAAAAAAATGCCCACCATGGTATTAATGATGCCTCCAAAATATTTCTCAAAAACCCAAAATAACTATGCTTTGGCAAAAATGAAAATTTATAAATAGAAATATGGGAAAAAATGTCTTTTACCATTTCATTTGTGCAAAGATTTTAGCAGTGGATAAATTAAGATTTGGAGGGTGATTCTTGCGTTCATCAGTGTCGGAGCTACGGTCAACTATTTCTATCATCGTCTGGATCAGGTTGGTTCTCTTTCCCTTTCCTTCAATTTGCATGGTTCACATTTTTTTTTAGGCAATTACTGAGTCTTAAAAATGATTCCCTAGGAGGTCTCAAGCACCCAAAAGGGCTCGACACTCCTCTAGAATTCGAGGGGGAGTGCTACCCGATTTTTCCAATGCCCCTCAAAGCTTGGTAATATGGTGCCAATGCTCTTATGTAGGAGTGAAGGGGGCGTTGCCCAAAACACACAAAAAATGCTCAAAAACTACCAGCGCACCTCCAAAAGGTAAAGGGGAGTGTTCTTCCAAAAGGATAATGCCCTGGTGGCCCTTTTAAGGGAGCATTGGCACCCTAGTTGACTTTAAAGGGAGCGTTGGCCATATAAAAAGAGCACAAATGTTTTTTAAGTTTTTTTATTGCCCAATAATTGCCGAAAAAGAATGACTAATGACTTTTGATTGTGGTTGATTGTAGGTAAATTCGGCAAAATTCATGATCGAGTGGAAAGAAAGAGAGCATGAGCTCAATGATGTGGTCGCATTGCAAATTCCACAATCAAGGGCCGCATTCATGAACTGCGGTCTCCTCAAGTTATTTAAGATGCAAAAGATGAAGAAAGATGTTCTTCTTCTCGAGTATATGATCGGGCTATGGAACGCTGCAAAACAGGGGTTCCAAATTGGAACACAACTTCTTACCATTGATTTGGAAGATGTTTACTTCCTGACCAACCTCTCAAAAAGAGGGGCCCCTGTTATTTTATCCGGACAAAGGGCACTTCCCGCGCCTATAGAAGAGTACTTAGAAAATCATTGTGTCCCAAGATCGAGATTAGTGGGATGTAGAATCACGATCAAAGACATCAGGGATCTATCTCTTCGGTCCATTCTATTTTCCATTACGAGTATAGTGGGAAGTACCAGCTCGCACTTAGTTTCAATATCACAGGTGGCCTATGGTTTACAGTGTCTAGAGTCAACGTTATTTAACTGGAGTGCATGATTCCTTCAGAATGTGAAGGAGCAAATTACGAGATGCAGAGCAGGGCAACAGAAGCAGTTCATATACAGTTCATTCTTGTTTTTGTTCTTCCTAGAATGCATTCCTCAGATGAAACCTCAGATTGCATTACCAGTATGGCCGATGATAGAACCACGTATGGAGCATGGACTAGTCTATCTTCGAGGCTAGGATCAGAGTCAGAGTTTAAGTTCACTGGTGATTTATTCACTTGGCTGAGATGAAAATTGATCGTGATAGAAGACTTCCCATACGTCGGAGTGGATTTCCAGGGGAGCATGGACCTGATTCTTCCGAAAGGGGAGGACTGGGACGCGTCAAATGAGAAACCAAAAAAATATTGTCAAGTGTTTTTTTATTTTAAAACTTATATTAATTTTTTTTTTGGGTACGTAGAAGAGTTTCTAACGGATGTATTGTTTCATCATGCAGAAAAGGGAGCAACACGTCCAACAGAGATACCAACACTAGGGCATTATGGGGATTCTCAGATAGTGGTAGATCAAGGGGTAGTAGCAGGAGGTCTCCAGGAGGTTGTAAGAAACCTACAAGGCCTCACGATGGGTATCCCTCCTCTTAGGAGGCGGGAAGTGCCCCTACATATAAGAGACACACGGTGGGAGTGCCTGAGAGTCTAAACTCTTTACTAAGGAGAGTAGCTCGCGCAGTGATGTTCTACTCAAATAACAATGTGATGCAGGAATATTAGAGTCTTCTTTATGATTGTATAGTCTTTATGATGATGTCTATGGGTGTGAAGACCCAATATTTTTCCCTTCTATGTACCTTTTTTATGTAACTGAACTTTTTTATCACGCAATATATATACATATATCCAAGTTTTTACAGTGCCAAATGATTCTTTTCAAATAATGATGTCTTAATGTAATGTGTTTTAATTAACATGTGATGTATTATTTATTTCCTTTATGAAACCTTATCTATGTGCGAGATACCGATCCATGATGTAATTGGCTAACGAATCTGAAATTGCATTGACTTCTCTTGGTATGTGTCTGTATTCAATAAAATCAAACATTTGTTCAAGATGACGAACTCGCAAGTGGAGACATAGTAGGATAGGATTGTGAATAGCGTAGATTTGATTAAGTTGACAGACCACAATTTGAGAGTCTAGGTTAACGATCATACGGGAAACACCTAGGGAGGAGGCTTCAGTTAAAATTCTAATGACAGCATGATATTCTGCCATGTTGTTAGTTGTCGATCCTAAGCAAATACCTCATGAACTCACCAAATCATGAGAGTGGTAAATGACCCAAGCTGCAAAAGCAACGTTCTGGGTGTGTCGACTAGTGCCATCCGCAAACCCGACAAAGATAGGAAAGGAATATGTCATTTGCGCATGAAAACACAAGACATAGTATAAGCGGCGAAGGAAAAAACTCGAGTACGCAAGAGAAAAAGACACACCAAACTAAAAATACAATAGTGTACAAAGCACGCATGCTAGATATTCTAAGCATAGTAGTTCTTAAGGTAAAGCTCGTTTCGGGGCTCACCCTGGGATATTCCATCGTAGTCGACTAACTCGTATGTTCCTCTATGTAAAACACATTTAACGATGTAAGGACCATGCCACATAGGTTATAACTTTTATGTCCCTAACTTATCATGAGCATGGTCATAGATGAGGACTAGGTCTCCTTCTGCAAAAGTATGAGGGTGGACGGATTTGTCGTATTGATTCTTAATCCACTTTTGATATGTCTCATTAACGAGAGCAGCATCACGACGTGTTTCATCCAACCTGGTCAAATGTAGGAAACGCTCTTCTTCAGCAAAAGTATGGGGCAGGAGTTCTACTTTAAGTTTCAACGAGGGAATTTCGCACTCGATTGGTAAAACAACTTATATGCCATACACTAAATGGAAAGGAGTGAATCCAGTGGCAGTCTTCACTAAGGTATGGTAAGCCCAGAGAGCGGAGAAAAGTTGTAGATGCCAAGATGTCTTGTTTTCCCCTACCATACATTGAATCATGGTTTTAAGGACCTTGTTGATAGCTTCAACTTGTCCATTTTCTTGAGGATAGTACAGGGATGAGTTTTCATGGCGAAAACCCAACTTGGCATGCAACTCACTCATCATCTGGTTCTGAAAGTGTGAACCATGATCAGTGAAAATGGTGTGTGGAAAACCAAAGAGGGTGATGATGTGGTTGAAGAAGAAAAGAGTTGCAGTAAGGCCATCATTCAGAAAGGTAGGCATAGCCTCAACCCATTTTGTGAAGTAATCGACGACGACGATTATATAATCATGCCCCCCTGACTGAGGTAGGATTACACTGCATGAAATCAATGCCCCATTTGGCAAAGGGGCCAATGGAAATAATGGGATGCAATAGAGTAGGGTGGGTGCGTGCCTTATTGTGAAAAACTTGGCAGGGTGGGCATTTTTTAACTGCCTCAATACAATCTTTGAAAATCGAGGGCCAAAAGTAGCCAGCACGTAAAATTTTCTAAGTTGTAGCCATCTTAGAAAGGTGACTGCCACATGCTCCAAGGTGACAGTCATTAAGAATGTGTTCATCCTCTTCATGAGTCAAACATCGTCGGAGGATGGTATCAATACCATGGCGATACAAAGTGTCACCGATGATAAGGTAACGACGAGAATGGTGACGAATACGTCGACGTTCTTCATGAGAGATATCAGGCTGAAAACATTGGGTCTGGAGATAAAGAAGAATATCTCCATACCAAGGATCGGACGTGCTGATGAGGAACAAAGTTTCATCAGGGAGAGAATCTCTGGGCTCAGTATCTTCATCAACATGGGGAAGGTCGTAGATAAGCTCTGCAAACACCAAGGATTTTTTAGCTTTGGACTTATCAAATTCAATATCGAATTCCTAAAGGATGACTATCCATTTGGAATATTTGCCCCCAAGAAATTGACATGTTAGAATATGATACATGGGGTTTGAGTCCACAATAACTGTGGTGGTGCGTAGCAAGATGTAGTGGCGAAATATTTGGACAACGATGACGGCTGCGAGAGCCAAATTCTCAACATGTGAATATCGGAGTTCGAGACCGGATAGACTTTTGCTCATATAATATATCACATGTTCTTCACCGTTTGGGTCCTCTTGAACTAACACCATAGCAATAATGGAAGTAGAGGCTGCTAAGTAAAGGATATAGTCCTTCGTATAATTTGGAGGATGCAACAAAGTTATGTTGGTCAATGCATGCTTAAGAGCATCAAAATATCGTTGAGTAGTGGCATCCCAGATGAAAGGAGTGTCTTTCTGCAACAATCACATAAATCCTTTGGTAATCTCAGCGTAGTTAGATATAAAACAACGAAGAAAGTTTTCTTTCCCCTACAAAATTTGGAGTTGGGTTAAATTATTAGGTGGAGGTAAAGTAAGAATAGCTTAATATATAAAGGATCCACCTGAATCCCATCCTTGGAGACGACGAAACCGAGGAGTCGACCTGATTCGACAAAAAAGATACACTTATGTGGGTTCAAACGAATACAGTAGAACTGACATCGAAGAAAAATAGTTGATAGATGACCAATATGGTCTGATCAACTAGATGAGTGGGCAGGTAAATCATCGAGGTAAGGTTCCGCAATATACTTGATATCATGGAAAGCGTATGACATGGCCCGCTGGAATGTAGCACCGACGTTTTTTAGGCCAAATGGTAGTTTTCGATAGGCGAAAGTTCCCCACAGGTAGATGAAGGTTGTCTTATCAATAATATTTTCGATGAAGGGCGTAGGGTAATTGTCTTTCAGACAAGCCTTATTGAGATCCCTGTAATCAACGTAGACGTGAATGGCCCCTTATTTCTTAGTGACCGAAATAATGTTAGAAACCCATTCCGTCAAGGGGGCAGGATAGATGAAGCCAGACTTCAAAAGTTTCTCAACTTCTGCCTTTATAACCACGGTTTTCTTGGGATGAACCAGGTGGAGTTTCTGTCAAACAGGTTTAACACTTGGGTAAGTTTTAATTTCATGCACAATGATCAATGGGTCGATCCCTGGCTTCCTCGTAGCTTCAAGTGAAGACATCACAAAATTCTTTGAATAAGGCGGTATAAGAAACCACCTCCTCGGGTGAGAAATTCGCACTAAGATTAATATTTTCCACAACACCTTCTTTGATCGAAATATCAATAACAACCATAGAAGAAATGTTGCCTAAATTCCCCTCAAAAATAGTATCCTGGATAAGAATCGGAGATTGTGGAGAATCAACAACATCGGGAGGAAAGATAGAGTGTATATCTTCCTGGATTTCTTCAAGAGGTGAAATAAAAGAAGATCGATGGTGGCTATCATCCCAAGGCACTTCGTCAATGCTAAGCATTTCCATGATAGATTCGTCGGAAGGAAAACTTTGGGAAATGTAGTCGAAAACATAAGACAAGGGATTCAACCAGGATGGCATCGAGTAGGTGTTAGGCACCAATATATGTTGGTTATCCGAGGAGGGAGAGGCGGATTGGATAACAGTGTATGAAGCCTCGGGTGGACTAAGTGGCATGGTGTCACCTAGTGCATCGAACTCTAGAGGACTAGGTACAATCCAAGGATCAGATGATTTCAAAGATTGATAAGTCATAGTTGAAATCATATTGATGGTGGAAATATGATGTGTGGAAGGAGGAAGAGGTGCAGGGAAAGTACCCATAAGGGTGGAATATTTTAACAATCCTACACCAACACTTTCATACGTGATATTATGATCTCCCAAGAAAGGATTATTGTTGGTAGCGGGAGCATGAGCATCAGGTGTACAAAAATCTAGTTGATCGATAGTGACAATTTTTCCTTGATGAGGAAATTGTACACATCGAAACACCGATGAAGCGACAATAGTCATAGCATAAAAAAAAATTCTTCCGAGTAACAAGTTGTAATCAAGGGGAGCATCAACCACCTCGACGTCAACAAAAATGGTTTTGCTACCCAGCTGAACGGCTAGGGACAGCAAGAGTTTGTGAGGATGAAAACCTCACCCATAGAATGCATGTAACATTGTAGGGGATTTGTTAAATGCGGGTGATTTTAAGATTTTCCAACAAGCCAAAGACATGACACAAGTAGAGGCTCCCTCATCCAAGATAGTTCGGTGAATTTGTTGATTGTGAACAACAACATCAATTTGAAAAGCTAGTTGGTGAGAGAGTCAAGACTTAAAGTTATCTAGGTTAAACGAGATATTGTTGGATGACTCAGGATAAAAAGCACCAATATCATCCAAGATCTTTCTACATTGACTTGGGCACTACTGTAGAACTTCGAACGTAGACATAGCACATGGCGCCTGAGCCAAATCTTCAACAATATTGTAGTTTTGGGTGGCACGTGAACTGGGATTAAAAGTAGATTTATGAATGGTTCTCTTGGGAGGGTGTAATATAGAGTCGAACGACGGTTTCTCTATCTGAAGTGATCCAGATGGAGAAATAACAAATGGAGGACTAACGGAGGATGGTGATGGATCTGGTAAAGAACCGTTAGTGATTGTTTCTTTGTCAGGTTTAGTTGGTGTGTCGTATTTCATAGAGCGAGTGGTTAAATCAATCCCGTTAAACATATAAATATGGGCACTTTTTTAGGCCTCATCATGAGAAGGATGGCTAGAACTGCCCCTAGGAGAGGGGGTTTGAGCAACCATGGATTGTTGATGTGGAAAAGGCTGAGTAAGCACAACGGTTTGGGAATTTCCCTTGAAAAGTTTGGCCACTTCATCATGATGTGGACAATATCGAGTGTAGTGATCATCACCATAGATGAGACATGTGAATTTCGGTTTCCGTTGTGGTTGTTTTTCGGTAGCAGGTGTGTGAGTTTGAGTTTTGGGTTGTTCATTGCTATTATTCTTTCTTGTTTTATTTTTTGTCTTCTTCTTATCTCCAAATTGTTGTGAAGTGGTATATTGAACTGCATTCACCTCATAGATTTGATTTTGGGGGGAGGTAGAGGAGAGTGAGGTCGAAATAGGAGCGTGTGCTGAAGCAGATCGATGTGCCATTCCAGTTGAATGGGAAGCATATTGGGTTTTGACGGAGCCGATAACTCCATCTGCATGTGATGTAGATGAAGGTTTAGATGGATCGATAGTGGCACGAGTAGCATTTGGGATCAACTCGTACAAAGTACCAGACTGTGAATAAAGCAAATCTAAGTACTAAGCCAGAGAAGTGGCTTCTTCCTCTGTGAATACACCACCCATGGCGACATCATGAGAAATCGGGGGTAAAAGTGATTTAGTAAACCATTCCGCCAAGAACTGGTCAGAAATGATTGCTTTGATCAACCTTCGTCGTCGTCTCCACTCATGAATATGATCAGAGATATGAACGAAGTTAGTTTGACTAAGGGAGGTCAAGAGTTCGGTACCCATATCTTATCGAATGGGTAGTTGAAAGTGCATGAGAAAGGACATGGCAAGGGAGTTGAAATATTGGAAAGAACCACATGGAAGTTCAATATACCACTTGGCTACAGAGCCTGTAAGTGTTCATTGGAAAAGACGCAAATGAATAGAATCATCCATTAAGGAGTTTGATGAACACCATAAATGGAAATTCATCACATGGTTATTCAGATCTTCTCCAGGTTTACCGTCAAATTTTGGGATATCAGAAGGTAATTTAGCAGGAATCACTGGACAAAAAGGATAATGTAGTATAGGATCATTGGTCAACCGAAACAAGTATGGAAGATCCAGAGTCGCAAGAAACAATAGTTTTCGGTTAACCTGAGGGTGATACTGGTGTGGCACAAAGACACCAGTAGGACCGTAAACTACGTTAGGTGGATAATTGTATCCAGTAGGTCCTCCTATATAAGGTTTTTGCTAACCAGTATAACCAAGATTCAATGATGGTTGAGAAGCATTTGCAAAGGGAGGATAACCCGATGGGGTCTGAAGATTGTAAGTCAGATGATTTATTTTCCCATAAGGAGGATAAACATTTTTTCCATGAGGAGGATACACATTAGTCCCATGGGAAAAAGAAGGTTGTTGTTGTCCTTGATGATTTTGTCCCTCAGAGAATAGTGGATTTCTCGGAAAAGGAATTTGCCAAGGATTTTGTGTGGCATGTTGTCCATATAATGGGTTATGGACTCCAGTCTGATTTTCCCCCCCAAGCGGAGGTTGTGTCCCGATTTGAGTTTGACCACCAAATGTAGGTTTCCCCCCAAATGGAGGTTTCCCCCCAGCGGGAGGTTGCTCCCCAAATGGTGGTTGCCCCCCAAATGGAGGTTGCCCCCAGTGGGAGTTTGAGTGCCTAGAGGGATCTGGAAACCAGAAAGGAACAAATGACCAGTGACTCTAATTGGATTAGAGCCACTAAGACCAACTCTTCCAAAAGAAGGTGTAGGTATAGAACTAGCAACGACGTTATATCTAGGAGGAACAAACATTCCAAAAACTCTGGCTGCAACCTGGGTAGTGTTGGCAGTGGAAGGATTCAAAGCTCTGTACCCAAGTGGGAGCGACAAATTTGTTCTAAGTGGTGTTCCAATTGGAGCTTGGGATGGTGTAACATTTCCGGTGGGGATTGTAGAAACATGCGGGACCATAGTGGAATGTGCCATCTGGAGAGAAATGGTCGAACAAGGACCAACTGACTATGTGTCTTACGTGACAGTGGCACTACTGGGTGTAGAAGAAAAGAGATCTAAGGGTATCATGTATGTAGCAGACGTTTTGGGTAATTGGGATATGACAGGTATATCAACACTAGCCCCTAAGCTGAAAAGATCCTCCACCATGAGAGGTGGGTTTCTAAATATGTCAGTAGTCCAAAATGGATTCTCGCCTTTAAGGCCTATGAGTGGTCCAGTTGGTATTCCAGAAGTGTCAACAATAAGTTCTCTGGATGAATCTAGTCAGAGAATATGTCCCCTGTAACCGTGAGGAAGTCAGAAAGACTCTAGAGAATTGAAAATTCAAAAATTTTCTAAAGAGTCAGTCCTTTCCACTTGTGAAGTGGTGGTGTCTTGGATCTCAATCTATTGAGGAGAGCCCTCCAGTGGATCAGTAGGAAAAGGTTGATAACCCTCCGGATATTTCGGGTGTAACCCTTGCATTCTGCATGAACAACGTGGAGGGTCAATATTTCCCGAACCAAATACTTTACGAAAAAAATCTATGGCCAACTAACGAAAAGAAACAACACACACTAAAAATATAGGAATCAAACCAAGCAAAAAAAACCTTCTCTCAATGACCATACTAGTTGGTGATGAAATCCAACATCGCGTGATCAAGTCAAGAAGGGGCTAGGACATGAGCGGCTGGAATAGTTACGATGGCGACCTTCTTAACGGACTTACGCCTTGGTGCAATATTCTACACATTAATTGTGGATTTACCCTCCAAGGAGCCCGAGTGAGTTTGACCACCATCTGTTCCAGGTACAACGAAGACTTCCCTTCACCGTCACCTTGTGTAAAAAACTCTAAAGATTATGGCTACTAAGGACACCAACTCGCAGTCAGCCCCTGGGTAGGTAAAGTCGATAGTCCATTCCGAACGTATGGGCAGGATAACAAGTCCAAAATTCTTCGAGAAAACTGAGGACAAGTGTACCAGTAGAACTTCATAGGACCCTGAATGGATTCGGAATTCATGAAGCACCGAGACCAAATGAAAATAGTCGAGCCTCAAGAAGAACCCCCAAAATATGATCTGACTACTACGAACGGTTAAACCATGGAGGGATAATCTATGTAACTCTCCCGAACGCAACCTCGTGTGTAACCCCTGTGTGAGAGGGGGATCCCATAAATCCTATACAACAATTGGATTTACTCTCCCTATCGCAAGATGATAATTTTTGTTTTGAATGCTTTGGAGAGTTGTGCTCACAGCCTAATCCAAAGCGCTAATCCTAGTCTAATGTTGGTGGAAGATTCTAAAAAAAAAATGTTCTAGATCAATTTTAATTAGCATTGATTTTGCATTTGTTCTTTACTCAGGGGTGTATGAAAGTGAAACTGATGGTATTATGACTCGATTCCCAAAAAATGCGTAAGAAATGATAAACAAACTTTTCTTTCAATGAATGTCTATTTAAGGGAAGGATAAAAATGTTCTTTTCACTGTCAAACACTAAGATGCAGTAACCTCATGCAATTATTTCTCAATCAGGAATCCAATCTAATGCTAAAATTTTCATAAATTCGTTCTAATATCTAAACCAATCACAAAAATATAACCTTTTGTTTATATGTGAATGATAATCAACTTGATGTAAAGCTTCCTATGTCAATCAGACTTTAGGATTTATAGATTTAAACAATCATAAGAAATCTTCACATAAACAAAACACACTCTCGTTGTGATCAAACAAGAAACAAAAAGAAAAACCAAATTTGCAAAAAAGAACCAAAAATCTCAAACTAAAGAGAAATGTTGGAAAACTGACCTCAAAGATCAAATGGAATGGTTCATAGATCTTTGATTTTCCTTACCATAGCTTTCATTCAGTCATATAAATGAGAAGAAAACAGTAAATTGATTCCAAGTCTTCAAAGGAGAAGAGTGACTCAAAGCAAGGAAAAAATGTCAAAAATCTAAACAAAGGGTAATCAATTCTCATAAATCAACGTGTTGGAGGCCACAAGAAGGATACACTAGGGTGATAAGAATTTTGAGCAAATGAAAACAACAAGAAAAGGACTCAGGGATCAACTCCCTACAAGATTTCTAATAGAAAAAGAGCAATGCTCTGGTGTTAAGGGCACTAGAGTGTTGCAACACTCTATGGAAGCCTGACAGGGAGCGCCAACACTCTGGTAGTAGAGGCAGGGGAGCGCTAACCTCCCAAAATTCAGAAAAATGCCCAGAAATCCAAAAACTCAAGCAAACTTAGAAATTCAAAGTGTATGGGATGAAGTAAAGAGCCAATCAACACATCTAAGAATCAGAGACACAGGATGAATAAGATCAAAAAATGAGCAAAGGCTAAAACAATATCTAGGGAGGAAACCAAAACTGAAAGCTTCGATTTCCCTAGTGGAGTCGCCAATTTCTGTTATAGGGAAATCCCCCTGCAGACAAGTGGTTTCCCTCTTGGGCTCTAGACTCCTAAGACCAAGACAGAAAGGGTGCTAATGTTGGTCACTGACATCCTTTTAAATCTAGCTAAACTAATGTATAGAGAAGAGGAAGAAAGGTGTACCTTTTTAACGATGTTCTTCCTTGCACAATTCGAGTTGAGATTTGATGCCCAAGCTCCTCAATAAGTCCTGCAAACCAAACAAAGACATAACAAGCATCCTATTCTACTAAGATTAGCTTGAAACTATATCTATCTAATAGTTCATGTAGGATAAACACAACCTTGAAAGGATCAGGCCAAGCACATATGTATATTAATGAGAACAATAGAGAATACTTATAGACCTTTGATGAAGGTGTAGCAGCCTCTCCCAGCTCTCCTTGTCCAACCCTTTGCTCAAGTAATCCACACACAAATTGATTATGCTTCAATGATATCTCCCTTATGAGATCATAAGTTTGATGCCTTCAATGTCTCCCCCTTTTCACCATTAGGAGGCCTCCTTATATAGGCTTGGAGAGGCCTAACCACTTAAGAGATTCTTGGGATAGGTTGAGGATCCTTCTCCTTCAGTTGTGGATCTTCCCCAAGATCGAGCCTTGACCTCAGATTTGAATCCAACCAGCTCTGGAGATGACGGGGATTCTTCCCTGATTTCTCTCAATAGCTCAAAAATGTCAGTGCTCCCCCAAAAGGGTGCACAGAGCGTTGGAATGCTCCCTAAGAAGGCCAAGGAGCGTTGGCACTCCCTGATAGTTGGTAAGGGAGCGTTTCCCTCCAAATATAATTTTTTAGTGGTATTTTCCATGGTAAAAGGCTTGTACTCTCTGTCAAATGATTTCTCCTCTTTTAAATAAGTCTTTGGAGGTGTCTTTTAAGTGTTCTTAATGTCGTTCAAGACACAACATAGGCAGGATGATAGTATGATGTTTGCAACACTTGCGACACTTGTAATGGCAACAATAAGTCATCATGGTAGTGAGTAATTTTGAGGTGTAATACCGGGCTTCATAGTTTTGCAACTATGGAAAGAGAGGAACAGAAGACTCTTTCATTCCCATCCCTCTCCTCCCACCCTCCTCTAGAACACAATCCTCGTGCATCTCCAGGAAACTCTTCAACTACAATTATGGACCAAGGAAGACTTCCCCACTAACCTAGGTGAGGTCTCTCTCCTCAAATATTGGGGCTTCTTGTTTGCTCACTCTACCCCTCCTCAGCAGCCTCCCCTAATTTCAAAAGCCTTCAATCCCTCTAAGTGGCTCCCCCCCCCACCAGGCTTCTATAAGGTCAACTTTGATGGTTCATCAAAGGGAAATCCAGGACACTCATGCTATGGAGTGGTCATAAGAAACAACTTGGGCCAAATACAAAGCCTCATTGTAGAAAATCTCAGATGCGACACCAATAACTCAGCAGAAATTTGGGGTCTCATCAAAGGAGTGCAAATGGATCTAGATCAAAACCTCACTTGTCTGATCATTGAAGGAGACTCCAAAATCATAATAGACTTGGAACCAAAATCCTAAATGACAGAGATCCAGAGAAAATCACTCCTAGTTGGCGCCTCCTTGGCCCTCTTTACAACTTCCAGGCTCTTCTCAGACCTTCTCTAACTCTAACCCCCTCACACATTCGGTGAAGTGAAAACAAAGTAATGGACAGACTGGTGAATGCAGGGGTTGACTCTATGCAACATATCAGACCTTCTCTAACTCTAACCCCCTCACACATTCGGTGAAGTGAAAACAAAGTAATGGACATACTGGTGAATGCAGGGGTTGACTCTATGCAGCAGATCATTCTCCACGATTCCAGGCAGTCCCAAATCTCACCCCTCTGGATCCAATGCAAGGAGATTTCACAATTGGATGGCCCTAATCCGGAAGGGGTTCCACCTTTGTCTACTTAGAAATTATTCCAAGTCATAAATGATCAGAAGCTCAGAAGAGAGGGCGACCGTAATCGTTAGCGCAGAAGATATTCAACTGACAGATGTTTTTGGGAGTTCGACAATCGGAAGTCAGGAGCACGAAGGAGGTTGTTTCCCAAAGTCGCGAAGTCACAAAAAGCACGAGAGAATCTGAAACATTGGTGCTCAAGGAGATCTAGACCGTCGAAAGATGATTTCGGGAACTCGACAATTAGGAGTCAGGAGCTGTGTTCCCAGGTCGCAAAGTCGCGAAATGAGAAATCGTGAAATGCGAAATCACGAAATGTGAGAGAGGATCTGAATCGTTGATCCCGAGGAAATATGGACCATCGATATGGTCGCAAAGGATTCGCAATTTCGGGTATCAGAAGAAAGGGAACACTCAGTTCTTCGCTATCCCGAGGTGTGAAATCCCGAAATCTGGACTGTCGGTGCTCGAGGAGATCTGGATCGTTGGTGCTTGAGAATATCTGGACCGTCGACAGATGATTTCGGGAACTTGAAAATCGGGAGTCAGAAGCTTGGAGGGAGCTATCTGCCCAAGTCGAAAAATGTGAAATCACGAAATGCGAGAGTAGATCTGGACCGTTGCTCCTGAGGAAATATGGACCTACAATTTGGTCCCGAAGGGCTTGCAATTTATGGGATCAGAAGAAGAGGAACACTCGGTTCTTCGCTATCTCGAGGCGTGAATTCCTGAAATTGAAAGCAAACAACAGTCGCGAAATGCAAACTCGCGATACAACTGTCGTGAAGTTCAAGGGTACGGGTTTCAGGAAAACAATGCAATCTGCTCCTCCGACAACACAAAGTGCGAAGTCAAGAAGCGGATCTCAGTCATTGGCTACGTGCCATTGAGTACCGTTGATCTGATCCGATGGTTTCGGGGACTTGGACCTTGGGAAACCGAGAAGAACAATGTAATCAGCTATACCTTTAGTCGCAGGTTGCAGATCTTTTTGTAAGCCTTCAGTTGAAATTAATATAAGGATCCACTTTTTTATTCAGAAAAAAAAAATAACACTTTTAGATTTAGGATTTGATTTTCAATGTTTTATTTATGGTGGTGTCAGTGTTCAAGGCAACAATTTCAATTAGGTCATAGTTTTAACTCAAAAAAAAAGTGGTGCTTCTGGTAGCATCACTTTTTTATTTGAGTATCAATTTCAAGGTTATATCTACAATGTCAAGGTTGCAATTTTAACCACCTTTCAAAAAAAGGTGTCAGTGGTCATGGCCATGTTTCAATTAGGTCAAATTTATAACTAAAAAAAAACGTGGTGCTATTGGTAACATCACTTTTCAATTCAAGGGTCAATTTCAAGGTTCTATCTACAATATCAAGGTCGTGATTTTAAACAAGTCGCAATTTTAACCACCTTAAAAAAAAGGTGTTATTGGTAGCACCACTTTTTGAAATATGGGTAAAAAAGCATCTTTTAAAAAAAAGAATTTTGGAGAGTTCTCATTAGGTTTGGTATCTTTGTTTTAGGTGATAAACATCAAAAGTGAAGTCAATAACTATAGATGACCATGAACAATTCAAATAATTGAAAGGTTTACATGAGAGATTATCCCTAATGGATTGAAGGAATTGCAAATCAAATAAAGGGACATAGATTTCATTGCATAAAAGCATGGTAAAATACACACCTAAAAAGGCAGACTAGTAAAGGACAAATTCTCACGAAAAAAACCCTAGGCGTTGTCGTTCGCACCGCATGCCTCCTCCAGCTCGCTCCTGATGGCTTCTCTGGTAGATCTCATCGCAGGAAAGGTTCCTTCCTTGGATCTGCCTTCTCTCCAAGTTGATGGCTCGTCCTTTCCTTCTATGTGCAAGCTCATCTCGGCTCTCTCCTCGTAGCCTCCTTGAGGCCCTCCTGCTCAACAAAGATTGGTCGACCGCTCGTCCCCTTCGCCCCTTCACAGTTTCCCTAAGGTTCAACCCTCACTAAAGCAAGGCGGCTCGCATTCCCACAGGTCGCCTCTGCAGGAGGATGAATCTCCCATTCCATCCTCTCCTGGTGCTCACGCGAACTCCTCTCTGCCTACAGCTCTTCCCTCCTTCGTTGCAGCCAAGTTGTCTAAAGGTTCAGGGTCTCCTCCAGGGCTTGTGGTGCAAGAGGCCCCTACTCCCATCATTCCAGTCATTCAAAATGCTTTGGATTTCGTGGATCACTACATATCTCATGTTATTGTTTGCAGATTCAACAGTCTGTGGCCTCGTCTAGCAGATTTGCATTCTTGGATATCTACAGAACGGAGCCCCCTACTAGAGGAGGAAGCCCTTGTTTGCCCATGTGGAAAAGGGTTTTTTATCGTGGTTTTTGTTTCTACGGAAGACAGGGATCAGATCTTCAGTTCGGGCCCCTGGTTCCGGGGCAGGTCGAACCTATCCATGCAACCATGGGCCCCCGCCTTCAACACCTCTACCACCACTATTCCTTCAGCCCTGGTTTGGGTGAGGCTCCCAAATCTTCCTCTTCACTTTTGGGGTCGGGCCTCTCTACAAACCATTGGGAATTCCCTTAGAAAGTTTCACAGCATAAGCCCAGAAACAAAGTCTGCCTTCACCACTTTCGCCCGGATCTGCGTGGAGATGGACTTCTCAAAAGGATTCCCAGCATAAATTATCCTGCAAAATAAGAACTATTCACGAACTCAGCCTGTAGATTACGAACATGTAAACTTCAAATGTAGAGCGTGTTTTGAAACAGGACATTTAGTTATCAATTGCAAAAAAATTCCGGAGAAACATAAAGCTGTGAAATCTCACCGAAAATCCACTTGGTGGGACAGTGCAAAGCTGGCTCATCAACATATTTCGACGGACCTACCTACAAAATCAACACTTGAAGGGAAAAGTAGTGAGCCAGCTCAACCAACTGGACCTCCTCCAGAACAAGAAAAAGTTATGTCTTCACAACCACCTTCTTCTCAAAGTTGGGCCGATCAAGAAGACAAAGAGAATGAGCAATCCAAGGATTGGACGCAAGTGGTAAAAAATAAAAAACCCTCTCATACAAGGCAACCGGTGCAGACACGCAGTCAAACCGGTTCTCTGAAATAAAGATAAGTTCCGAGCTCAGAAAGTTAGCTCAGGAAATTTGAGTTTCTTCCACTGTTTAGACTCTCAGAAAAGTATAGATTTAGGATGTCGGTTTTTGACAATTTGTACAGGTTGCGGACCTGAACTATGTAGATTTTCCTACAGTGGTTATACGATTGCGCTTTTAATAAAATATAACCATTCTTGTAAAAAAAATACAGACCTAAAAGCTCTTCTTAGGTATCACAACATTTGATTTTGAAGTTCAAATGCAATTCCAATATATCTGAGCTACATAAAAACTCTGAAAAACTTCAAACCCTGTTACACACACTTGGGTTGCAACCTACAAAGACATTACAATAAACAATCCCAACTATAGTAATTTATGAAGGGTGTGTTGCTATGATATTGTAGTAGTGCTACTATAGATGTATTACATCTCATTCAAGTATGGTTTATCATTGAAATTGTAGTACAATACCAATGAGTGAAATTGTAGATAGGTAGATAACCAAGGTTGTTGAAACTAGAGTAACCAAAGTTGAAGTTGCCTTCACTATGGAGTAAACATTGGTAAGTAATACAAGCATGTAATAGGTTTATATTCCTTTGCAATACAAAGAGATATTATATCATGTTATTTATTTATTAATTTTCACAAAATAACTATAAATGCCAAAGTTATAAACATAACTATAAGCAAGTGTTTCTTTTTCCTTTTGAATATAAACTTGCTAGGTTGTTAATAAAGTGTTTTAATGAGAACGCCAATTAAAATTTTTAAATCTAAGCAACAATAAAGCAAATTGGAAAGAGTTATTCACTTTGTGATAAGAACAAGGAATTACTTATTTCTTCAATGGCCATAGCGCTAACTATAGAGTGGAAGGGTGCTTATCCTTTTTGTCTAGGGAAGCAAAATTTAGGGAGTCACAATGACAAGGCACATAAAGTGAAGATGTTGTCCAAGAAAGATAGTGTTGAAGAGGCAAATTATAGATGTTGTAGCAAATTTGAAGAGGAATTGATGGAATATATAGGAACGCACTCTCGATACAGTTAATTGCAACAATTATTATAAATATCTTCCTCTACATTTTTATAATGCTGTAAAATGTAGAATAATCAGAGGAAATGGCTCCATTAAGTTGCATTTTACCATATGCAAGACAATAAAAGACTAGCATAAACGATTAAGAAAATACAGGGATCGTTTTGAGAGACTGAACACTGCCGTTTCGGTGGTACGGATGAATGAAAAGAGGACCTCAACAAAAGAGAATGGAAGGACCGGTAACGAACAGCGGCGATTCCCTGTTAGTTATTTGCAACAGCTAGAAAGCACAAGAAATCGAAGCTCGGGGAGGTATAGAGATTCTTCCAGAGGCTTCGAGCTGAGGTATCATTATTCGCAGGGTCGCTATTTCACCTCTCGCTTCGAGGTTTCGGTTCGCTGAGTTAAAAAGGCCGGATATGTGCCACGTGGGCGGCACATTGGAGAATCCTGTGATGAGAAGAGATGGAGAGCAAAGGACGTCCGGGCCTGGTAATGGGTAGTCTAGTCCTAGAGCTCTTACGCTCTAAAGGTTTCTTCCGTTCGGCTCTCGTCAGATCGCCCAAACAAATTTTCCATTCGCATTCAATGGAGCATTGATTCGATCCTCTCCCGTGTAACGCTGGTGTTAGCCCGCCGGAGCTTCAACACCAAACTCATCGGAGGTCTGCCGTCCTCCAAGCCAGCAGGCAGGGACAGGGAACCAACCATTCTTTCTCAGGGCACCAACCATTCTGAAAAAAGAATCGAACCTGTCGGAGCCGTGCTGATAGGGGGAAAGATACGTACCACGTGCCGCTTGCAAGGCATCGAATCTATGCCATCGTGGAGCTTGTGAACCGTTGCGGAATCCTCGGAATTCGCCACATAAGCCATCTCTTTGTGCCACGTGGAAATTTTCAGGCCGTCAGAACGGCTTCCAGGCAATAAGATTTGTGCCACATGCCTCTTGTCCTGGCCGTAGGATCTATGCCTCTAGTCGTCAGATCTGTGCCATCTGGTGCTAGAAGGTATCCCATCCGTACCATTTTGGTGGTACGATCAGTGCCACGTCATCTGTACGATCAGGTCTGTGACACGTGGCACATTCCAGGCCTTAGGATCTGCACCTTTTAGCCCGTCGGATCCTTAACACGTGGCACATTCTAGGCCTTAGAATCTGTGACATGTGGGCCATCAGATCTGTGAAACGTGGCACATTCTAGACCTTACGATCTGTGAGATGTGGACCGTCAGATATATGACATGTGTCACATTCCAGGCCTTAGGATCTGCAACATGTGGTCAAACAGATCTATGATACGTGGCACATTCCAGGCCTTAGGATTTGCTACTTGTGGGCCGTCGGATCCTTAACACGTGGCACATTCCAGGCTTTAGGATTTGCTACTTGTGGGCCGTCGGATCCTTAACACGTGGCACATTCTAGGCCTTAGGATCTGCACCAGGTGGGCCGTCGGATCCTTAACACGTGGCACATTCTAGGCCTTAGGATCTGCACCAGGTGGGCTGTCGGATCCTTAACACGTGCAACATTCCAAGCCTTAGGATCTGCACTATGTGGACCGTCGGATCTCTAAAACGTGGCACATTCCAGGCCTTAGGATCTGGGACATGTGGGCCATCAGATTTGTGAAACGTGGCACATTCCAGGCCTTAGGATCTGCGACATGTGGGCCATCTGATCTGTGACACGTGGCACATTCTAGGCCTTAGGATCTACACCATGTGGGCCGTCGGATCCTTAAAACGTGGCACATTCTAGGCCTTAGGATCTGCGACATGTGGGTCATCAGATCTATGAAACGTGGCACATTTCAGGCCTTACGATCTGTGCCATGTGGGTCGTCGGATCCTTGAAACGTGGCACATTCTAGACCTTAGGATTTTTCCACGTTCGTCATCCGATACTTGAAACGTGGCAACTTTTAGGTCGTAGGATCTGTGTGCCGCGTGCATAGTCGGATTTTGACACGTGTCTGATTTCAAGCCATAGGATTTTTCCACGTGGAACTTCAGAACTTCGACATGTGGCTAGTCGGATCTTTGACACGTGGACTGTCCGCTGTCGACATATGGCACGTCTGAGATTTAACACGTGTCAGATCCGGGAAGAGATATATATATGGCACACAAAGCAATTGCTTCTGCGCATGGGCGGGGCTCGGCTGGATTGATTTCTGGTACTGAAAAAGAGACTGGTTTCCGCCTGAACCAATAAACGGAGGTGGGAGCTTACCCTTGATGAGATTGCAGCAGCGCAGGTCGTAACGAAGGCTTACAAAACACGCTTCTCCATACGTTCTCCCGATCTCTTATTACTCTGCAGTCTAGAGCTTGAACGATAATTACACATTGACCCTCTATCGTACTGGCATTGACCTGAGCTCGACACAGTAATTGGAGTCATATCTAATGAAATTGTTTTGATGAAATCTAGATAATTTTAGTTTATTTCGTGTTAACTCTACCACAAATGTATTTTGCAATAGTGTTTTTAATTATATATTTATACACATATTAACAATGGCTTAGATTTATTATTTCTCATTAAAATCAATTGAAAATATTTTGTATGTATTTTTTATTAATTTAATTAAAGATATTAATTTTAATTGAAAATATTTCGTATGTTTTTTTTATTAATTTAATTAAAGATATTAATTTTAAATGGGGTTGTTTTAGGGGTTTTTACTAAGCGAAATTAAACCAAAAAAAATAATATTCTTTTACAAAGAGGGCATATTAAACTAAAGTGGTGGTTTTGAGTTGCTCCAACAACCAATTTCACTATGGAAATCACAAGTATTGATGATCCCAATCTTTGCTATATTCATTTTTGTTTTTTAAGTTCATATAATATTTAAAAAGTAGTTTTTTTATACGAACCATACTAGGATTGATCAAATATTTGTATTATTTTAACTTCTTATCAATGATTTTTATTAGTATTCTTGATATTAACTTTAAACTTCATCTATATAAAATGTTTTGTACTACAAATTTTAAGGCTTTAAGGTTATTTAGTATGGTAGTGAGAGATTCAAAGCATTATCAAGTTCACGGGTTAGTCAGTACTTGAGATGGAGTCGAGAGAGTTCTAGGCAGGAAGATTTTGAACCAGGTTCAGGGACTTTGCCAACTTCAACCAGATGCAAGGCCTCTACCATCTTCTAAATTGTCACTAGTAAAGACTATCTGATGCTTGGTGTTGTTCCTGAGTCTGTACTAAGGCTTAAAATACAGTGTCAAGGCATCCGAAAATATGATAATAGTTGATAGAGGATTTCGCTAACCTCGGCGTGGGAAGCTAAAGAAGGTTTCTGCGTTCACGTTGTCTTGCTTCCAACT
>ML840778.1:26017-44377 GCA_009831015.1 Picea engelmannii | reverse complement strand
ACTCTCTCCCTCTCTCTCTCTCCATTTATTTCTCTCCCTCCTCCCTCCATCTATTTCCATCCCTCCCTCCCTCTCTATTTGTCTCTCTCCCCCTCCCTCTTCTCCTTTTTCCTTCCCTCCCACTATCTCTCCTATCATTATCTTCTACAACTACCAGCTATTTATCTCTCTCCTTGTTGTTAGTCTCACTCTCACTCTCTATCCCCCCTCTTAGTCTTCCTCTCCCACCCTGTCACACTCTCAAACAATCCATATCTACCCACTCCTCTCTTTACCTCTTGCATCTAACCCTCCCTCTCTCGCTCCCTATATCCCCTTCCCTCTCTCTCCCCCACTCTCCTCACCTTGCTGACTTTTCTTAAACCCCCTTTCCCTCTTTTTACTCCCTCTCTCTCTCTCTCTCTCTCTCTCTCTCTCTACCCAGCCTCTCTATCTCCCTGTCCGTCACTCTCTCTCACTCTATTTATCTTCCCCTCTTCCCCTCTCACATTCTCTTTCTTCCTCTCTGTACACCCTCCCCCCCTCCCTACATCGCAATGAAAGAACTAGCCTTGACCTATTGATGCAGACCCCCGACCCTCGGGCCAAGATCCGCACAAGATCAATCTTCTTCGAATTTGCAGAACTGAAATGGTTCGTTCGGGCTCTCATTGGAACCCCACGAATTCGATCCATAGGTCCTTCATGAAAACCCCACCTGCACAACGTGCACCAGGCGTGAGTCTTCACACTGTATCGGGATTTCGGTAATTGGGAGTCCACGACTCTCGACCGCAAAATCACTTGTTGTGCCAATCCCCAGATTCCTGAAATGGCTCAGATCTTTTCGGGATTTTGTAAATTGGGAGTGCACGATGCAGTGACTCCAAAATCACTCCTCCTTTACATCCCAAACCCTGGAATGTCGAAATGCCAAAATGGGCTCAACGACTTTGGTTTGTGCTATTCCTCCAAATGCTTTCGAGGTTTTCTGATTTCGTGAGTCGAGACTCCACGTCTCCCGACTCCTAGCCTCTCGAACACCCGGGTCCCAAAATGTCGAAATCTACACGTGACCACGACCCACTTTTCAGAATTTCGTAATTCACGATTTCATGATTTCGACTGTAGACGATTGTAGGTTCTTCGATCTCCAAGACCCCGAAATGACAAAATGTCGAAATGCTGAAATGGCTCTTTGATGATAATCCCCTTACCAAATCTCATACCATGTGGTTGCTTCCTCTGTGATCACATCCCTACTCCAAGGACACGTCGCATTTCGTGACTTTGAGGTTTTCAATGCAAAGTTCCCTGGCTCCTTGTCATCAGAATTTCTGAAATGCCGAACTACGGAATGCCAAAATCCCATTCCAAAGGGGAATCAACAGCTCCTGCTGCCTCTCATCCAATGACCACTACCTCTCCTGGGTTTTAGAGTGTTGGATGACACTTGCTTAATTCCCTTGCTGCTCTGCGAGATCCAATGGCTCATGACATTTCTCACTTCCCCACGACGTGTCTCCACCATTCGTTTTAGCTCTTATCCTGCACGACCTCCCAGAGGTTAAACTCTATGCGCCTTCCTCTGGATCTGATGGGTATTGGTCCTTTGCACTAGATCTGATGGCCTAGATCTGGTTCTCTTCCTTGTGCGCTTTCCTGCATGTGTTTGAACGTAGACTTCAACGACCTAGATCTTGCCTCTCCAGCTAATCTAATGGTAGTTGTGCTCTACCTTGAGCATGGCCTTATTCCTTTCCCTTGGAAGATTTCTTGCTCCAAAAGGCCTCGGCCTTTGTCTCTGCTGCGAAGCCTGTAACCTTAGCTCTTGCCTATATTCTAAGAGGCATTCCTCCTCCTGAGATTTATTTCTCTAAACCCTCCAAAGGGTTTTCTTGGCCTCTTTGATTCCTTTCAAGGTCCTTGCATGCAATTTTGCTATCTCTTATGAGATTATCTGTGGCTCTGACCTCAAAGTGCCTCTATCCCTTTCTCTCCTTGAAGGGATGTAAGTGACCTCTGGCAAATTCCTACTCAAGCATGCCTTGTTGAGCCTACAGGGTGTTCAGTAACCCTATGAGTGTCTTCTCCTTGACACTTCTCTTCTTTTTGAACTCAAACCAGAGTTCCTTCTATGCACACTTGCACCAACTCAATGCCCATCTGACAGAGTTCTCCAGAATCCTCAGTGACTCTTTCTTCTCACCGAACTCGAAATAGAGTTCTCCTTAATGCATCCTGTGCATTTGCTCAATGCCCTCCTAGCAGAGTCTTTACAGAATTCTCAACATTTCTCCTCTCTGTGCTCTCCTCTGCACAGTTTCTCCTCCAAGGTGTTCAACAACCTTGAGGCTTCCTCTTTGAGTCAATGACCTCAGCTGGTGTGCCCTCCTGGCACGTCTTTGTCTGAAATTCTGCAAAATTCAGAAGTGCACTCCTACAATAGTTTTCAGAGACCGCAGTACTCTGTCATGCACTCTTGCATGAAACCCCAAAGAACCCAAACCTGAAAATCAAAGAACTCAACATACAAAAAAATCTATCTATCCCCGCAAATGCACATCTAACATACATCTACAACATATCATCAACACATAAAGACATTAATTCATGAACTCTCAAACACATGAACAACAACATGCATGAAAAACTTCTCTATTTGTATTAATATGAAATGTCTCTTTACAATGTGAACTCGGACTACAACATAGTCACAACTTCCTCTCTTCTCCCTATTCTCTATTCTTCTCCCCCTTTTTGAAAAACAAAAGAAGATCTTTTTACAAAAGTGGGCTCCTCAAGCATTTCCCTCCATCCTCACCAACTCTCATTAATTTACATTCAATTACACTGAATGGATGTCTAGTCCGAATCAAATCTAGATCTTAGCCTTACAACCATTTAAGGAAACCTTTATCTAAAACCTACGCACATGCATGGCTTTTTGGTTGTTCGGCCTTACAATCATTAAATACAATTTCAAAATTTGAAATTTGAAAGTGAGAGGGTTGCGCCTTTCCTCTCCATTGAATGTGTGTTGGTTGGTTGGTGCTTGATGACGTGGAGTGATGCTCCTGCATCACCTATACCTAGACATAGAAATACCTAGACATAAAAAGACCTAGACCATGACCTAAACCTATATGATGACCATGACGTATACCATGACATAGACCTAGAGCATGACCTAGAGCATGACATAGATCTAGAGATAGATTTAGACTATGACATAGACCCCCCCAGCTCCATATAAGCCTAGGCATAACCTATACTGAACCCTTAACCCCCTCCACACTCGATCCCTAAGTGCACTATGCATATACCTGTTGTTAAAGGCCCCAGAACCCTTGAAACCACATCTTAGTTCTCTAACCATTTCTCTATGCTTGAAAACACTTTCAATTCTAACCCCTTAGGTCCTAGTTGTCCCCATACCACTATACATATTTATTCATAAAAATGTTTGGTATATAATAAATGTTATATGATGCAGACATCCGAACCTCAGGCCAAGATCTGCACAGGATTGTTCCAAATCTACCCCTGAGTCTGATTGAATATTTGATTCCTCCACAGGGAATCCCCCACACACACAGTGTTTTCCACAGGTCCTTATGAGTGTGCCCACATGATCAAACACAAGGAATCACCTAAGTCTCCTTGACCACAATAAAGTTGTGCCCTTTTCTAATTTGGGACTTCAGGTTTCGCAATATCGCAATTTTTGTTGTCGAGTTTTTGGCTCTTCAACCCACCGAAACTCGAAATGCTGAAACACCAAAATCTTCAGCCGCATCCTCCTCTATGCCTATATCGTGTTTCATGACTTTGGGAATTCCAGAGCAAGGAACCCCGATCCCTTGTCTTCTAAAGTGCCGAAATGTCGAATCTCGATGTGTTTAGCAAAGGTTAGCTTCCAACAGGACTTTTCATCGATTTGGAGTTTCGAACTTTGTGAATCCTGATGCAAGGCTCACGACTCTTGAACCTCCAAAACCTCGAAATGGTCAATGGGTATTGACATTACCTGGCAATGAGTACATGCCACCTGTCTCCTCAACTGTCCTCGGTCTCTGATGTGGATTCCTGCCACCTGTCACTCTTCCACTTTCAGGACTTGAACTAGTCTTCGACTATCGTTACTCTACCACTTTGAAACCCTGAATTCTGAAATGACTCCTTCTATGGAATCAATGGCTAATAGCCTCTCTTTAGCTCGAATGAACCACGCTATTTTGGGCTTCTGGGTACCGGGAGTTCAAAACTCTCGATTCCAAACCATTGTCTCCTCGGGTTCCCGAACCCCGAAACATCGAAATGCTGAAATGCCACTTCACAATATTTCACGTTTCGCAACTCCAGGGTTTTTCAATGCAAAGGCCCCTTGTTATCCACAATTTTGGTCATTGTGATGATGTTATGATGATGTCATGATTATTGAAAACCAAGATCTTCAATAAGAACATTTTCTTGAGAAAGGTTACACTTATCATCTTCCAGAAATCACATTTTAAAGATAGTTCGCAGGTTGCATATATACTCTCCTGCGAGAACGCCTGATTCTCGCAGGCTGTTTTCAGCTGGGATGCGAACTTCTCGCACTGTACTTATGGCCAGGGTGAGAACATGTTTTTAAAGAGGAAAAAGATGAAGTTCTCGAGCCTTCTAGAAGAGAATCTTCGAGAAGCATGAGTTGGCTAACGAATGGTTGTTCAAGTGCTGGAATTCCAGATATCTTGGGATCATTTTCTATCCAAGTAACTAAATTATCTTCTCCTATATATTGAGGAGATGGCTCATGGAAAAGGTTAGAAGCAAGCTAGCAAGAGATTGATTGGAGAATTGTTGAAGCCTGTATGAAGGACTGATGCTACAGCAGCAAGAGACTACATCAAGGTCATCACAAGTGGTTGATTTTCTTCATGCATGAGCAAGTGTATGTGTCAAAACTAGGAGCCATCGAAAGGATACCTACTACATCAAGGCTCAGGTTGTAAGTTTCTCTTTCAATTAATTCAATACAGTAATGTGTCCCTTTCCCATAAAGATGATGTCACTTTATTACATGATTCCTTGATCACATGTATAGACTAGATATTGAATATATTAACTTGCCTATATTTCGATTGGTTTGTGCTGTGATGATTTGAACAGTGCAAGAGCATTGGAGTATAAAGCTTGGAACAACAGAGACATAAGGAAAGCATTCTCAAGGTACGCCTACAATCCTTATCTCTTAGTTCATTCAATAGGCTAGATCTAGGGAAAGAGTAGTATTCTGTTATGTTTTGTTCCAGATCCGAGTGGATCTGGGGAGATCGGTTCGTGTCCACACTTACAGATTAATCCTAAAACAAAATTGGCGAATCCACTGGGGAACTTATCCCTTTGTCTTTTTGGTTTTTTGAAATTTTTGTGGCCATTTTCTCTAATTGCCTCATTCTCCTGATTTGTCAGTGTCCGAGTCCTCAGGATATCCTAAGAGACCTTCTGGGTCTATAAGCCAACTTGGATTTTGCTTGCATTTTCAAATTTTTCATTAGTTTTAGGGATTCTCGCACTGTGTCCATTGACAACTTGCGAGAACCTTTGAGGTTCTCATCCTGCTTATATATTCCAGTGCGAACTGTTCGCATTCTGCATTGAAGTGGCCTGTGAGAATATAGTATTCTTGCACTGTGTCCAAGGCTTGCCTGGGAGCAAAGTTTTGAAATTTTTTGAAATCAAGTTTTGACTTTATCAACTGCTTAGATCTGTTGATTTACACCTTTTTGACTTATTGGATCACTGGCTTACTTATCTTTTGCTTAGTTTGCTTGCTGGAACTGATCTAGGTTTTCTAGGTGTTTTCTTGCCTTTATAGCTTGACTTTCAATTTTTGGCTCTTATTGGCATTTTCAATCTCTCTGATTTCTGGAGTTGAGTATGTTGAGTTAGCTGAGAACCAGTGATTGGCAGAGAGTCAAGTGTTTGGCATTTCTTGTTTGCTTGTTGGTTCAAATGGACATTTTTCATTTGCATTCAGGAACTCCTTTGGTTTGGTTTTGTTTTTACTTTCATTGAAAGAATTGGTTGGGTTGTTTTGTTTGATTCGATACGATTTGATTTTCTTTTCTCATTGATTAGAGTTCTTCTTGGAAATTGAACCATAAGTTTTCTTTCAAGTTTTTGTTTTTATCATTTTGAAAACATTGTGAAATCGAATCTTAAGAGCTTATTGAAGTATTGAAAAAGACATTTAGAGATTGTTATTTGATAATTGATTATTTGCATTGGCATTTGAACGAAAAATTGAGCATTTGCATTGTAGTATTGAGATTGATTCAGAAAAGCTCTCTCTCTCCCATAACTAGGATTCATGGAATGAAAAAGATTATATTTCATCATTGTCCTTGCATTACTTGGGTCAGAGTCACATATCATGAGTTTCACTATCGTTACCTTTGAGTAATTAACAACCTTTAAGAATATTGCGTAATCTTAAAATCAATCTAGTAACTTTTTCTAGGGCTCTTTACACCAACATATTAGATAGGCTAGTGCTTTGGAGTAGGAAGAGAGACACACTCTCCATAAGCTCAAAAACAAACAATAGTATCTTGAGTTAGGGAGTGTAAAATTCCATTGACCGCATATTGTCCTGGGACGCCCTTCTAACACAAGGGTCAAGCATTAGGTCGCATTGGTGTTGGCAAAGATACTAACCTGCTTTGTTGACATCAATGTAGAGATTGCACGTATTACGGGGATCACTCCGAGGTATACCCACAATTATGAGTGGAAGCCTTTGAGTTGGTTTCGGGCTAGATACCCTGCCCTTGTGTGTGGATCAGACTGATGACTGTTTCCCCTGGAAGTACCATTGTTTGTGGTGACTTTAGTGGCTTATCTTTCTAGGTTCTTACCCAAGGTGACTGTGGAGGGGAAAGTATTCACAGTACCTGGAATTGACGTTGATCAAACTCACTCGATCTCCTTGGAGGGTATACCCACGATTATGTGTGGGAGCTTGCACTAGGGCGTAAGTCTGTTAAGCAGGTCATCAACGTAACTTTTCCACCTTAACCCCGCCCCTTCTCGTCTCGTTGTTGCGACGTTGGATTTCATCACCAACTAGTGGCTTCGAAATTGGAAGGTATTGTTTGCTTGGTGATTGCCTTTTAGTTTTTGTTTACTAGTGAGTGTTGTTTATTTCTCGAAGTTGACCATAGGATTTTCGTTGGGTAATTTATTACTTGTTTACAATTGCTCCCCCACGACGTTCACGTAGGATGCAAGGTTTGTCCCCGGAACATCCAGAAGTTTCACAACCTTTGCACACAACTACACCTGAGGGTACCCCTGAGGACTCTCCTCGTCTGGGTGAAATTCCCCTTGTCACTCTACCACACGTGGACATAAGTGACGTCCCAAAAGTTTTTACACCACCTCCACAAGTAGCATCCACTGATCCTCTTGCTGAATTTCGAATTCACAATACTATAGAGGATTACCGCATTCGTCGTGGTGAATGACCTGTTAAACGTTTAAATCCTTCTGAAGAGACTCTTGTTACATCCTCTGAATCAACCGCTGGGCCTTCTCATGGTGTAGTGGGCCAAGATCCTTTTTGGTCGGGTGATTTCCGACGAGTTCTTTTTGGCACTGAGTCATCTCCTGTCTACGAGATCAACCCTCCTGTGTCTCCTGAACCAGAGACTGCACCAGAGACTACAACTTATCGTTTTGTTCTTCCTCCCGAGATGGCCCATCTCGCAATTACTACGGGTGTCCAAACCGAGATTCCGGCAACTACTCTTGCCCCTATTAATACCCAACGAACTCCTGAGGTTAACCCAAATTTACCCCCTGGTTACCATGCCTTGAATCCTTCATTGAATGTTCCTCATCCAACACCTTCACAAACTCCAGCTGGTTCACCAGGTGGTCCTCAGTTTCCTGGACATCCTATTCCCGGTTTCATCCCGACACTCCTTTGTCAATTTTTTCCTAGTAATACTAATCCAAGTGGCACTTTTCCAACTGTTGCACCCAACACACAGATTCCTGTTGGTGGACAGGGTAATACAGTTACTTTTCCTTTTCCCGGACACAACCTGGTTACTGTCCAACCTGCGGTTGGCACACAACTTCTGGGGGGAACTGTACCTACAGTAGGGGGTCCAACTTCACGCTTTGGACAAAACATACCTCCTGAATTGGCCCAGTATTGGACTTACCTTTTACAAAATCTTCCTCAGCGTACTGGGGGGCAGCAAGTTGTCCCTACAGTTGGCCAACCTTACCCAGGGGTAACTAATCCTATTTGGGGCTCGAGTCAGACTACTCAACCCCAGATCCTTGCTCAGACTGAAGGTTATAATCCTTGGGGTTACTATCCTATCCGCCCACCACCGAATCAACCAGGGACTTCCCTCTATGGGCAATCTTCTTACACTCCTACTGGTTTGCCAATGGAGCTTCCACCCCAAAGCCACCAGTACCCACAGGTAAACCGACAGTTGTCGTTTCTTGCTACCTTGGACTTGCCAGATTTGTCTAGGATCCTGAATGATATTATCCGTCACTCTCCTCAATGGCCTGCTATCCCTGCCAAACTTCCATCGGATATTCCAAAATTCGATGGAAAGCCGGGAGAGGACCCCAATAATCATGTCATGACTTTCCACTTATGGTGTTCGTCCAACTCTCTGATGGATGACTCCATTCGTCTTCGTCTTTTTCAGAGAACTCTTACTGGTTCTGCTATGAAGTGGTACATTGAATTGCCACGAGGTTTCTTCTCTGATTTTAACACCCTGGCTATGGCTTTTCTCACACACTACCAGTTACTGATTCGATATGATAATGGGACTGAGATTTTAACTTCTCTTAAACAATCAAAAGGTACTCACATCTCAGATCATATACATGAGTGGAGATGTAGATGACGTCTTATCAAGCTTGAACTCCCTGATCAGTTACTGGCTGAGTGGTTCACGAAATCTTTTTTGAACGAGATTGGTAAAGAAATCTCCATGGGTGGCGTTGTTACTGAGGAGCAGGCTATAAGTCATGCTCAGTATCTTGATCTCGTTTATTCGCAAACGGGAACATTGTATGATTTGTTACTTGACCTACCCCGTCCTGGCACTTCCAGCGCTTCAACTACTCCAGTTGCCTCGCATGCAGTTGATGGTGTGATTGGGACTGCCCATACCCACTCACCTTCCGTGTCAACCACAACCCCTAAACCCACCTCTTGTAATGTTCAGAATTCCCTGTCTCCTGCTCCTCCCACCGGTAAAACCTCAGAAGTGAACGCTGTTCAATCTACACCGACCGGCAAAAATAAATCAAAGAAAGGGAGAGGCAAGAATAAGGGGGGTAAAAATAATAATCCAACCGAACCAACTACAAATTCTCCTGTTGAAGAGCGGGATAAACGCAAACCATGGTATCCTTGCCTTATCTGCAGTGACGATCATTATACCAAGGATTGTCCTCGACGTGTCGAAGTTTCTAAGTTCCTTCAGGGAACGCCAAAACCACCTACCCCGACAGTCTTGTCCCAACCTTTCCTGTCTCAGCAATAGGCCTCGTTGGTCATCCATGATCAACCTTCTACCTCTTCCACATCATATGTTTTGATGTGCACTGGTGATTCTAAGAAGAATGATGTTGCAATTGCAACTAGAGCTAAAGACTATACTCCTTCTAAAGAGAAAGTGGACGATTACCTCCTGATCTGGTACAAGCTTCTCCACCGAATCCACCTCTAAACGGTCCTCTTCATCTCGAAAGACTGAGTCTCGATACAGTCCTATGACCCCCTAAAGGTGTTGTTCGCAAGTCGGCATTCAATCCTCATGCTCGTGCGGCTCAGAACTACAGTATTGTGGAATATCTGGCCCAAGCACCTTCAGCGATGTCTGCCCTTGAGGTCCTTCAGTCTTGTCCTGCACAACGAAGGGCTCTGTTGAAAGCCATAGGTGGAATCGATCCTACAGATTTGAACTTGATAGTCTTTGACTTGGACGAGCATGTTCCAAGGTTACCCTCTCAACTCGATTTTCAGATACAAGTTATTGTTGCTGACAAGAGCATTTGTCGAACAGTTGTAGATGAGGGGGCCTCTACGTGTGTAATGTCTCTTACATGTTGGAAAGCCATTGGCTCTCCTCCCTTAACGGAATCACAAAATACTCTGAAAGCCTTTAATGGCTCTGGTTTTAAGCCTTACGACGTTCTTTCTTCGTTGCTTGTCACTCTGGAAGGTAAGACCGTCCAAGTCGAAGTGGAAGTTTTTGACTCTCCCTTAGATTATAATCTTCTTCTTGGTCGTAGTTGGGTTGATTCCATGCGCACTGTAGTGTCAACACTTTTCCGTGTCCTATGATTTCCTCACCAGGGAAGAGTGGTTACTGTCGATCAACTTGCCTTTTTTAATTCTGATACTCGCACGGGGAACGTACCGTTCATAGCTAAAATCCCGCTGGGTTACGAGAATGTTGGAGTTGGTCTTTTAAAAGACTCGTCGTTAATGGGTACTTTCCCCATACCACCACCACCCGATATTCTTCGCCCGTCAGTTGCTTCGATTAATATGATCTCTGTTGTTCCTTATGAACTTCCGATGTCTTTTGACCCTTGGATAGTTTCTGATCCTGGAGATCATGCTCGTTTCGGCAACGTTATGTCGTTAAGTCCGATTGATTCTGCTTATCATGCGATTCAATCGGCAACACCTTATACACCTTCTCTTGAGGAGTTGACTCCTGATCCTTTTCACGTTATCTTTCCCACTGACGAGATGATCATGTCCATCATGGTTGATACACCTTGGGATGATGGACATCATCATTCCATACTATTTCTAGAGCAACATACTCTCGAGAATTACCAACGGATTTCGACTCCGTCGTCCGTTGTTGTCACAATGACTGTTCCCGGATCTACACGTGATGTGTTTGTGGAAGGGAACCTAAGTAATATTTCTCCTACGATTCCCGTTGATATTTAAGTGAAACCTGGAATAGTTGAACATGTTCACATTGGAGCTTCATGTTCTCCAGAGGAAATTGTTAACTATACTGCTTTGTTTAAAGAATTTCGAGATGTTTTTGCCTGGAGTTACGAAGAGATGCCAGGTATCGACCCGTCTATCGTTGTGCATGAGATCAAAACGTACCCTAGAGTTAAACCAGTACGGCAGCGCCTCCGGCTTGTCCATCCACGTAAAGCGGCAGCCATTAAACTCGAGGTTGAAAAACTTCTTAAAGTCGGTTTTATTTACCCCGTTGCTTTGACAGAGTGGGTTTCCAACCCTGTGTCGATTGATAATAAATGTGGAAGTATACGTGTCTGCGTCGATTATTAGGATATTAATAAATCTTGTCTCAAGGATAACTTTCTGACCCCATTCGTAGACCAGATCGTCGATGACTGTGCCGGTAGTGAAATCTTTTCCCTCATGGATGGATTTTCCGGTTACAACCAGATTAATATCGCTCCCGAGGACCAACATAAAAATGCTTTTATTTGTCCTTGGGGTACTTTCGCCTACAGAAAACTTCCCTTTGGTCTCAAGAACGCGGGTGCAACGTTTCAACGTGCCATGTCTTATGCATTTCACGACATTAAGCATGTCATTCAACCTTATTTGGATGACTTGCCAGCTCATTCTCTACGCCGAGTCGATCACCCTAATCATCTCCGAGCAATTTTCATTCGTTGTCGGTTCTATCGCATTCGTCTAAATCCACATAAGTGTGTCTTCTATTTCGAGTCCAACCGTCTTCTCGGTTTCATTGTTTCGCGTCAGGGAATCTGGGTGGATCCTATCAAGGTTGAGGCGATTCTCAACCTTCCTCCTCCTTCTTCACTACGCTAGTTACAAAGTTTGCAGGGGAAAGAAAAATTTCTTCATCGTTTCGTCCCGAATTACGCTGAGATCACTCGCGGTTTCACACGTCTTTTAAAGAAAGGTACAGAGTTTGTTTGGGATAAAGTTACCAACAACGCTTTCGAAGCTTTAAAGCTATCCCTAACTAAGGCTCCTCTTCTTTTCCCTCCCGATTATAGTCGAGATTACTTTCTTTATCTGGTTTCTTCTGAGTATACCATCGGCATGGTCCTTGTTCAAGAGGATGATAACCATGATGAACATGTTATCTATTACTTGAGTAGAAGTCTGTCATCAACAGAAGTCAAGTACCAACATATTGAGAAACTGGCCTTGGCTGCTATTCAAGCAGTGCAACGTTTTCATCACTATATTCTGTCCAGAAAAATGACTGTGATTTCCCATTGTAACCCCATGCGGCATATATTGACACGTCAATTGCTTGGGGGCAAGTACTCCAAATGGATTGTTATTCTCCAGGATTTCGACTTGGAATTCGATCGCGCCACGTCAAAGAAGTCATTGGTTTTTGTTGAATTAATTTGTGATTTTCCCCACTTTGCCACAGAAAGTGTAGCAGTTGGTTCGTTACCTAATGAATCACTTTTCCTTATTAGTACCAATGATATTTGGTACGGAGATATCATTATATATCTCCAAACTCAAACTTTACGGCCTTCCTTGTCCAGTAATGAATGACGTCGGATACGTTATCAGGCTCGCCAGTACATTATCCTCGGCGATACTCTTTACCGTCGAGGCATCGACTCTATCTTTCGACGTTGTTTGACTTTTGAAGAAGCTGAGAAAGCTTTAAATGACTGCCATTCCGGAGCATGTGGCGGTCATATGTCTGGGTATGCTACTGCCCAGAAGATCTTACGTGCGGGATATTTTTGGCCTTCTCTATTCAATGACTGCATTACTGTTGTTCAGAAGTGTCATGCCTGCCAGACCTATCAACAGAAGATTCGGTCGCATCCTGCTCCCCTTCATCCTGTAGTCTCAGTAGGTCCTTTCGCTAAATGGGGCATTGATTTCATGACATGTCACCCTCACTCGACCGGGGGGCATGGCTATATTATTGTGGCTGTTGATTATTTCACAAAGTGGGCCGAGGCAATGCCGACATTCGATAATACTGGGAATACTGCAACACTATTTCTATTCAACCATGTCATCACTCGTTTCGGTGTCCCTCAGGCTATTGTTACCGATCACGGTAGTCATTTCAGGAATTATATGATGTCAGAACTTACAGAGAAGTTGGGCCTTCGTCATGACAGCTCAACACCTTATTATCCACAGGCTAATGGCCAGGTCGAAGCTATCAACAAAGTTCTTATAATGATGATTCGACGGATGATAGGCATACATAAGACTAGCTGGCACACGATGTTGTTTTCAACATTGTGGGCATATCGAACATCTGTTAAATCTGCCACGGGATTTACACCTTTTCGTTTAGTTTATGGCATGGAAGCCATTCTACCAATAGAATGCAAAATACCTTCTTTGAAGCTAGCCGTAGAGCTCTTACCCAATACTTCTGCAGAAGCGGAACATCTATTGTATTTGATGCGATTAGACGAAACCCGACGTGATGCCACCTTAGTAATTGAAGCCCAAAAGAAACACGTTAAGGAACAATACGACAAGCATTTCAAGCCTCGTGTTTTCTCTGAAGGTGATCTTGTTCTTCTGTATGAACAAGATAAAGATGTCCTTGGAGCTGGGAAATTCGAACCTATGTGGCGTGGTCCCTACATTGTCAGAAAAGTTTTGGAAAAGGGAGTGTATGAACTAGTTGATTATGATGGTGTGCCTTTGAGTGAACCCAGAAATGGGTTGTACTTAAAGAAGTACTATGCATAAGTTATTTGTGCATGAGTGCTTGTATTTTTATGTATCATACTGCGTGTGTGTGTTACGTTAGTTTTTCTTTTGACGTTATTTGGTTTCTGCCCTTACGTGACGTTATGTTTGATTGCCAGATGTCGGAGTATTCGTTACCTTATATTGGCTTCGCTGATGGAGCTAGCCATAGTACTCAAAACTTAGCTTCCGCTGCATGGGCAATCTATGCCCCGACAAACAAACTCATATCTCTATGAGGTATATGTCTTGGCCGAGCAACCAACAATATCGCCGAGTATAGCGCCGTGGTTGAACTATTGGTTGATGCTATTTCTCTTGGAATTCGTCACTTGGTTGTCCGACTTGACTCGCAGTTAGTAGTACTACAGCTGAGTAATGTATATTCTATTCGAAGCCCTACTTTATTAAGAGTATATTTGTAGATTCACCTCTTGGAACGATATTTTGACCACATTGAATATCAACATATTCCGAGACGTCTTAATACATTAACAGATGCTTTAGCTAATTATGTATTAGATAGGCATTTGAATAATTTATAAATCAAACACATTAAAATGTACACAAGTGTAAAGTAATCCGGTAGAAACCATGTATATATATATAACGATCAAAGTTTGTTTTTAAAAAATGTGTCCGAAGGCCAAAATATCAAAAATGGAAGCTCCTGGCTTCTACAAAAGTGACATCACTAATGATGTTCATGATAACATGCTAAGGTCTTGGCTACTCTGCAGAGTAAACGAACCATAGAGGCAAAGACTCCCACGGTGTGACGCTGATCGCGTCATAGTATCTCCTCCAGAGGCATCTCTGGAACATCGGACATCAAACCCTCTAAGTTTTGCTCCACTGTAAGATAGTCCTCGGCATACTGGGGGACTGGAACTGCTGCTTCTCCTGGACGCTGAACAGGAGAACTACCAACAGGTCTGTATACCCCAACATCTATGTTATCAACAAGATTTTGGTGTTAGTCTTCGGATAAAACCATAAAACCAAAAACATTTAATATGATGAAAATACAAAAACATCTAAAAAGTTAAAAAGTTGGTGTACTTCTTACCAATATTACCCCACTGTGCGTCTTCAGGAAGGACAAGGTCAGGATCACCGCGAAAGTCCAAGCCAGCATATGCATAATATTCTATCATCAAAACCTGGCCTTGAAGCCAGTCGAAGAAGCGATCATCATACCTGATGATCGGTCCTGCCACATGTCTAGCCATAAGTTGGCACCATCGTAACATCCGTGGATCCCTGGGACCCGGAAAGTGCCAATCAGCCTGAAGCCTATACACTGGGACCCTCTCACAGAAGAAAGATACCAGCAATGATCCATAACCAAACTGCTTTAGATCTCCACGCCTTCATTTGGTCAGTTGTTTCTTGAGGTTGCGTAACACTGCATCAGCCCAGTTGAAGACTCGGGGCTCGACACACTCGAGGGCATACTGAAAATAGCTCTGTAGAGCCATATGCGAGGCAACACTTCCCGTCACCCGAGCTATGGTGAAGAGTATGTTACGGAGAGTGATATCAATCACTCCCCAAATGGCCACTTTTCCTCTTTTTCGTTCAGCCTCTGGCATGCAATAGTCTTGGCAATACTCACTCATCTTCATACCACCCCTGCGGGTACTATTCAAGCTAACATAAGAACCCCGTCTTGACAACCCAGTCAAGAAATTGATATCCTCGATATCAATCATCAATGTGTGAATACCAACATTAAAACCTGCTGATCCGGATCCCACATCCGGACTAAATGTTCCAACAATCGAACTTGGGCTCTCATGCCCGGTATGCGGAAATACTTTAGGAGACCACAATCTCTTAAAGCGACAATGGTTTGCGGGTGATTTCCGGTGGTGGTATTATCATCCTCGTGTTCTCTTTCCCTCCATTCAAGCACCATTGTGATAGTTATTAACCTGCATAACAATCATGTGAAGCTAGTTAATGATTTGAAACATGAGAAAAATTGGTTTTATTGGCTAAATAATTTTAAAAAATTTGGAATCTGCGCTGTTCGCAGGTGGCTTTAGCGCACAGTGCGAACTTCTCGCACTGTATCTCAAGCCCACCTATGAGAATGAGAACTTCTCGCAGGCCCCGTATGGGCAACCTGTGAGAATCGTCATTCATGCATAGGGTTTCAAAACTAAATAAAAAAATTAAAATTTAGCCACTCAAATCATGAAATTAAACCATGAAAGGCTAGAGAATTGAGTACTTACCAATCTGATCCAGACGGTTCGTCGAATGATGCCCCGAAGCTCCCGAAACTTGACGAGGAAAATTAGAGGTAAAATGGAGGTTTTTTGCACTACAATGGTAAATGGGTAAAACATATGGTAAAAATGAATAGTAAAGTGGTTTTATTTATTTTTTTTACCATGATAAAAGTGGGTTTTTATATTTATTCACTATTTTTACCCTAATTTCTAATACATAAGTGAGTTAAATGACTTGCAGGTACCCAATGCAGATGATTATGGACGAAAAAACTTTTACGATATGATGTGTTTTGTTTGTTTCCTATGGTTTTGATCTAAAAACCTCAAGTGCCTTTTATCTGTTCTTGCACTCGCGGAAAACCTAGAACGTGATCGAGCATTGTTTTGTCTCTTTTCTAGGCTCGATGTGGTTACATGAAAAAGGAACCCCCTTGGAGTTAACTTTAAGCTCTTTTCATGACTCCCTAAATATGAAAAGATTGCCGAGTGATCTTGCTCTTTTCACACTCGTTAAAGTATTTGAAGTTACACATCCTTCGAGCGATAGTTTAACCCTTTTTCGGTCTCGTTGGACTATGGTACGAAAAAGGAACTGAGAGAGTTCTCTTTTAAGTGTTTTTCCAAACTCTATAATCTTGAAAAAACTTCGAGTTTGCTATCTCTGGAATCGTTAAACAAACATTGACAGACCCGTAATGGGACTGAACCACTCCTTCTTAGGGTTCGTTAAAAATACTCCGAGGGACTCGTCCGAAGGATGAGCTTATATCAACAAGCATATGTGATCCTCTTCAAGATTACGTAAAAATAAACAGGTACTTGCCAGAAATGGTGGGGGAAAAAATTGGGAAAGGGATATGTTTCATCTTTACATTAATTGGCAGTAAGAGTCGCTCTTGAACATGACACTCCCTATTCATCATCTGAAGCTGGTTTGGGAAATCCATTTGTCTCTCATTCGATTTGATAACAAGGTCTTTCCATGTGTCATATTTGAGTCAATGCTGCCAAATCATTGGTCGTGTCATTCATATGTTCAAGAGCAGTCTGTATGGAACCTCTATTTGAGTCGGCCATCTGCAGTTATCCATTCTTTTCGTGTCGGCCTTCCCTATGTCCAAAGTCCAATTGTCACATACTCTGTTTCACATTCAAACTCTATTACTCATTTTGTGTCATTGATGAGGGATACATCAAGGCCCTCCTGTGACGAGTCTTGTTCCGTCGACATCAGCACATTATCCGGGATTAAGACTTAGAAATCATTCAGTACCTTGGAACTTGCATGCCTCAATGGCAAGTTTCTCACTTTCGACAGTGGGTTTACATCATTGAGCCCTGATCAAAAGATTCCGTCGGTTGTTTGACATCAACTCATTTATTCATAGTCGATGGATTGTACTTTAGTACCTTGGGAGTCATTGACATTAATGGTGATTTCCCTCGCACTTGTTAATGGTTGCATCAATGACCGGTAATCAAGTGGTTTCTGCCATGTTCGACTTCGACACATGTAATCACATGGTCAGACTCGTACTTTGGGCGATGAGGTTGAAGACCCTGGATATTATCTTTGTGATCCAGGTTGCGACGGAGTGTGTATTATTTGTGACACATAGATCCACTGTGTATGTTTTGTGGCTATGTCATCTTGATTGAAAATTTGTCGCGTAGATCCACAGTGTATTCAGGTGGCTATGCTATATTATGACTACATGGATCCACAGTGTATGATTGGTGGCCATGATCTTTGTTTATGATGTCATTAGTCTGTGATCTGAGTATGGGAATGCCTACCTCAAAAGGGATACATATTATATTCTGTCGATGCTGGGATGTTTGCAGGTTTTCGATTAGATGTGCTCTCGGTTCTTGACACACACATGCAGCTTACAAAGTCCGTCGACTGTCACTGATTCCAATCTCAGACTTTGGGGGGCATTCTGTTATCCACAATTTTGGTCATTGTGATGATGTTATGATGATGTCATGATGATTGAAAACCAAGCTCTTCAATAAGAACATTTTCCTGAGAAAGGTTACACTTATCAGCTTCCAGAAATCACATTTTAAAGATAGTTCGCAGGCTGCATATATACTCTCCTGCGAGAATGCCTGATTCTCGTAGGTTGTTTTCAACTGGGCTGTGAACTTCTCGCACTGTACTCATGGCTAGGGTGCGAACATGTTTTTAAAGAGGAAAAAGATGAAGTTCTCGAGCCTTCTAGAAGATAATCTTCGAGAAGCATGAGTTGGCTAACGAATGGTTGTTCAAGTGCTGGCATTCCAGATATCTTGGGATCATTTTCTATCCAAGTAACTAAATTATCTTCTCCTATATATTGAGGAGATGGCTCATGGAAAAGGTTAGAAGCA